>PVKA01033135.1:0-24678 GCA_004027165.1 Ctenomys sociabilis | reverse complement strand
GTAGTTGAATGTCAATGGAGTGCCCACTTTTGACAGGTGTAGACAAAGGAAGGGTTGTAGAAAGAAAAAATCAGGATGTGTGTGTATAGACAGTACAGTTGGGATAGATAATGCTGTGCTTCTACATAATTCTATGAGAGGCAAGATCTGCACTAATGGTGGTTGGACAGGATATTATGTCGTCTTTTAGTGCTATGGTCATCCACTAGGTAAATAATTATTGAATCTTTGATATAATTCAGCTATAAAAAAACCTGTAAATATAATTTCATGTAGGCACCTTGTACAATACCAAAACGTTATGAAAACAGTTTGCAATGTATTAATTCATCGACTCTGTATGGTTAAGGTGTCTTGAAACTGTCTGATTGACATTTGTATTTTAATAAAATAAAAATAAATGGAAAAAAAAGCAAAAAGAAAACAGGCAGCGAAAAAGTGGATCGTGAGAGAGTAATGAAATCTAAAAGCTACTGTGAAAGGGAAAGGAACTGCTGAATGGGAAGGAAAACCTGGAGGAGGAGCAGGACACTAGAAAAGGGGAGAAGACGGGTTTAGGTAGGTGTGCAGAGTAATTTGGACAACTGCAGTGTCGATTTCTTTCTTCTGTATTTTACGGAAGGGTCTACAGGGTGTTCAGAGTCTCACTACTGGACTGGATTCGTGGTGATCCCCCGGTTTACAGCGTCCTGAGTGCCACCACACCCGGTCTCAATTGCCATCTCAGAGCGCCCCCAGGGTGGGGCCAGCACTATAGTGTCCATTTCTGCTGGTCTTTTGAAAGGATCAGTTAATGCTTAATTTTTATTCTCTTTAGAATTTCTTATAACTTGTTATTCTTTTGTTTTTTTCTTTAAATGAATCTTGCACATTTATATCCGATAATCTGAGCAACTAATTTTAAGATACATCATGCAATACCACAACCATTGTAGAATATTACTTTGTTTAGTAAAATCTTGTATCATTTCTAATGTTGTTTCTTCTCTATCACTGTTTTGTATTTTTAAAAATAAAATAAATACACAATGACACTCAATCTTTATGATTTAGGTGCATATTATGGATCTAATGTAAATAACTATTCTTGATATCTCAATAAAGATTGCTCAACTGCCCACTTAAAATTTTTAAGCAATTATATACTCAGAAGTAGTGTTTTATGAGCTATGGAAGGCTCAAGTCAACAGCTTCGGACATTGCCAATTCTGTGGATAACCCACTACTATTGTGGACTACTGGATTATATTGGAATATTTTGCTGAATTCATGCACCTATAATATTTGCATGACAATAGAATATCCATCTCTGAGAAAAGTAAACAAAAAAAGATCATTTTTGTATCTGTATATACAAAATAGTTAGGGTAGATATACAGCTACTTTCTCTTAATTCAATGAGAAGAAAGACTTGTACTAATCATGTTTGGACAGGATATCCTGTCTGCTTCTTGTACTATGAAAAACCACTCTGAAGACAATAATATGCAATGTATTAATTATTGTAACTCTCCTACCAACCTGTTTAGAACTTGTCTTATTGCAATTATTTTCTCAATGAATTTAATTAAAAAGTAATGTTTGAGAATAAATTTAAAACCATGTCATGGACTCAGGACAGGAATTATATTTTCAAGGCTGGAAAGATAGCTCAGCAGTCTAAGCACCTGCCTGTCAAGCACAAGGACCCAAGTTTGATCCCTGGTACTGCATGCCATGCCAGCCTCATGCCAAGCCAGCCACCAAAACTGGGTTTGGAGGCACCTGCCTGTAATTCCTGTGCTGGGGAAGCTGAGACAGGAGGATCACTATGTGTCTGAGCTATGTAGTAAGGTCCCATAATAAATAAATAAATAAATAAATAAATAAATAAATATTTTCAAGTTTAAAAATTTTAGTTATCTCAAATACTAGATTTTTCTAAGATAGTATTTTACCATTATAAATCACTATCGTTTTTAGGGAAGATTGTTTCCATTGAAATAAAAATAAAGTTATCTAATCATAGATGTTAGATTTGTGATAAAAGGTTGAAAGATGACTTAGTTTATTTAACTGGAAAAGCACATATTTTATCTTCAACATTTTCATTCTACAGTAGTAAACGTATGTGTCAAAATTTTAAAAATGTTTTGTGGTGATTGGTGATAAATAAAATGTAGTTTATAAAAGGTACAGATTGAAATTATATGCTGAAGTATTACAGTAGCATACATATTTGGCATCTTTAAATTTTTTTCTGAGATAAGGGTAGAAAGAAAATAAACCTACCTTAAGAATCATTCTTAGTTAAGCAAATATTTAGAGGCAACATTGCATCAGTACTTTGGAAAAATAATTCACTTTTTTTTATGTGATGGAAAAAGATGCAATAAACCTAAGATTAACTCTGCTAATCCCAGAGTTTTATTTGTAATTTGACAGCTGAGAAAACATAAACTCGATCTAAATTTTAATGTAAGCATTGGGTGTCTCAGAATGTCAGAGAAACATCAGCTTCCCCACGCCCATGAATGTAATGCTGCTGATCTCAAGTGGGGTCATAAAAATTCAAGACGAGTTTTTAAAATCTACATAATATATGTGAGTCAAGGATGCTATGAGGGCCTGGAGTTTTTGCTTGCTCTTTTAATTGCACGGAGTTGTCTCTAAAATGTGTTGATGTGCATCTTGAGAGAGCATTTTGAGGCTAGAATATATAACAAACAGCAAACAAAGGGAGAAGTGGAGAGAAGCAGGCAGGGAAGTTCATTGCAGGAGGAGCTGATTGGGACATGGATCACAGATTGTAACACCTCCCGCGACTGCTAAGTGCGAGGACCTGGAGAGTAAGTACAGCTGGAAAGGCACAACCAATAGATACTGTGAAAAGGAAAAGAAGCTGCTCAAAGAGAAAGGAAAACTGGGAGGAAGGAAAGGAAAGAAGAAGGAAAGAGGGAAGGGAAGGAGACAGGGAAGGAGGAAGGGAGGGAAGAAAGAAATGTATGTCCAGGATAGCTTGGATAACAGTACTGCTGATTTCTGCTGGTCTATTGAAAGCAGCAGTTAATGCTTTTATTTTTTTCTCTGTTTAATTTTTTTATTTATTTTAATGACAAAGAAAGATAAAATAGCAATGAAACAGTTTTAAAACAGGTTAGTAGGACAGTTACAATAATTAATACATTGCATATTGTTGTCTTCATAGTAGTTATTCAGAGGACAAGATGTAGATGTGATATCTTGTCTAAACACTATTAGTTCAAAACCTTCTCCTCATTCAATTAAGAGAAAGTAGCTGTATATCTATCCTAACTATCTTGTATATATATACATATTTTTTCCACTACAAAATGGTCTTTTATATCCCCCTTTTTTGTTTTGTCAGAGATGGGTATTCCATCGCTGTTAAAGAAGTTGTATTTGGAGAAGTCTTTAAAGGACCTTTTCATACTTGATGCCAGCCCAAATATTGTAGGTACTGGAATTCATCAAAATAACCCAATATAGTCTAAAAGTCCATATTAGTAGTGTGTTACCAGCACAACTGACAATTGTCCAAAGTAGATGACTTGAGCCTTTTACAGTTCAGAATATTAATAGCTTTCCTTTTTATACCTTGTGGTTATACTTTTTTTGCTGGATGGTTAAGACACAGTTAAAGAAAGGCCTATATAACTAAAAATATAACTTTTTATCCAATAAAGTCAGTCAAATCCCCTCAGGATTTACCCTGGAACCATGTACAATGCCTTGTGGATCTGTCAGTGTCAGCCATCTAGATAAGTCACGGTCATTGCTTGACTAATTTGCTGTCTGAAAGCATGAGAGAATTGTTTCTCTCTAAATGATTCTCCTTAGGCACACTATACATCACTTTCATCTCTGATAAGAAAATTTGGCTATTAATTCTTTTACTGCAGAGTTTTTTGAAATTGGGTTTCCTTCATATATATCCGTATTTGATTCTTTACTTCAGATACTATGATTTCAGAGATTTCTGGAGAGGATGTGGGAAAAATGAAACATTTCTCCACTGCTGGTGGGAAGGTAGACTGGTGCAACCATTATGGAAATCAGTGTGGAGACTCCTCACAAAACTAGGACTGGAAATCCCATTCAAGCCAGCTATCTCCCTACTGGGAATTTTCCTGGAGAAACTGAAAACATCATATTATAGTGATATATGTAGCCAAATCTTGGAAACAACCAAGATGCCCATCATATGAGGAATGGTTGAAAAGGATGTGGTACTATTTATACAATGGAATATTACTCAGCTATAAAGAATGATAAACTTGAAGCATTTATATTTAAGTGGATGCCACTTGAAGATATCTGCATAAGTGAAATAAACCAGACCCACATGTTGAAATACCATATAGCCTCCCTAGTATAAGAAATTAAAAGAAGAAATACAAGTAGAAAGACATAACACAACTAAGAGGAAAGTGAGAACTTGAGGATTGGACAACGAGGAGAGGGTAAGGAGAAAAGCTGGGAAATAGGACAGGGACAAAGCCATACATTTGTACACACAAAATGGGCAAGGCAAAGATCCCGGGAAACATCAGCAGGTTTTTGAAGGTAGCAGTTAAATGGTAGGATTCTCAGCTCGACTATCTATAGACACTGATACCTGTGAACCAAGCAACTGCACTGAAGATAGCAATGTCTAATAGAAGGGTCATGCTTGGAATCCCTGCCATTTTGGTCTGCTAAATACATCCTGTCATGACATACCAATTATTACCATACTGTCTCACAAATAAATATTTTTTGGGTAATAAATGGGAAAAAAGACACAAGGGGAAAATTGTTACAGGATTGTTCTGATACAAGGCTGTATATGGTGAGACTTCTAAATTTCTTTGTAATAATATGAGTATAGTACTATTTTTAAAAACTTTTTCCCTCATATTCTATAAGGACTTAAAATGCAATACAGCAATACTCGATGGAAAATACCTGTTCTACGTTGCGTCTAAGATGTTTGATATTTAGACAGATAGAGTAAACTAAACTGCATATGTTGCAGGGTAATAATCAGCTTTCCTTCCGGATGGTTAACAACCTAAGTCTACAGATCAAAAATTTGAGAAATGGAAGGGCTACAGGGTCAGCCAACATTTTGGCCCTAGCCTTTCAAGGTCAGTGAAGACTCAGAACATAGGAGAACCTGTACTGTAACATCATGTCACTCAGTTGTGTCCCAAATTTTCTGATCAAGGAGATTACAGAGCCACAGAGGAATGGGATCGATGACATAGAGTGTACCTAAGGAGAGTCCCATGGAGTGAAAACTTTCTCACAGGCATTTTTAGAGAGCAAATTGGTCAAGCAATGGCCATGACTCATCCACATGTTTGACACTGACAAAGGATCTACAAAGTGAGGTACAAGGTTACAGAATAAACCCTGAGAGGAATTGACTGATCTTATCAGATGCAAAAGTTGCATTTCTTGTTATATAGGTCTTGCTTTATCTTGGTCTTAACCATCCATCAGAAAAGTTTAAAAATGAGATATACAAAGTAAAGCCATAATAATATGTAGAACTATAAGTGGCTCTAGTCAACAACTTCTGTGGATAACCGACTACTATTGTGGACTGCTGGACTGTGTTGGAGTGTTTCGCTGAATTCAAGAACATATAATAATTGAATGCCAATAGAATATTCATTGCTGACAGGACCAAACAAAAAAAGAAAATACAAAGAAAGACCATTCTGTGTTGGTATATACAGAACAGTTAGGATAAATATGCAGCTACTTTCACATAATTCTATGAGAAGAAAGATTTGTACTAATAGTGTTTGGACAGGATATCTTGTCTGCTTCTTATACTATGGATAACCACAAGGAAGATAACAGTGTAAAAAGTATTAATTATTGAAACTGTACTATAAATCAGCTTTAAAAAATGATAGGTATATAGCTACATTCTCTCAATTCAATGAATAGAGGGATCTGCTCTAATACTGTTTATAAATAGAATATTATGTCTTCACCTTGTACAAGAAATAGCTACTGAGAAAACAAAATGCAATGTCTTAATTATTGAATCTTTTCTACTAATTTGATTCCAAACTGTCTCATTGCTATTTGTTCTTCAATAAATTATTGAGAAAAAAAATAAAAAGGAATAAAAAGAAAATTTGGGACACCACTTAGTTACAAGATGTCACAACATAAGTTCTTTTATGTCCTGAGTCCTCACTGACCTTGAAGGGCGAGGCCAAAAATTTTGGCTATCCTTTTCTTTTCTTGGCAGAACCTGGGATTGAACTCAGGCCCTTGTGCTTGCCGGGGCAGTGCTTATTCCACTGAACCATCTCTCCTGGTTATCCTTTTAGCCCATCTATCTGCCTAATTTTTGGTCTGCAAACTTTAGTTGTTAAGCACCTAGAAGAGAAACTTACTGATATTATTATCCTATAACAGAGGTAGTTAAGCTTGATGTAACTATCTGTCTGAATATCACATACTTAAGAAAGAAAATGAAACTGCTATTTTCCAACAACCATGGATGTTGTAAAATTTAAATCCCTATAGAATGATAAAAAACAATTACACATTTTTACACAGATATTTAGAAACCAAACCGTATTTAACACTGTAGCAGTACAACCCTGCTACATTTTGTTTTTCTCATCTCTCATTTAGTTTTATTACCTTTCTTTTTCACATACATTTACTTTACAGAACTGGGGATTGAACTCAGGCCGTTGCACTTGCCAGGGAAGCGCTTATCCCAATGAGCCATCTCCCCAGCCCTTACATACATTTACTTTAAAGAGAGTATAGCAATAATTGATATGGCATTAGAAGCAGTACACATTTAGAAGACCAAAATGACGGGTATTTCAAGCATGGTTTTAGTATTACACATTGCTGTCCTCACCATAGTGGTTTAGTTCACAAATATCAGCATATAGAGTTAGCCTGGGAGAGAATTCTATCCATTAACTGGTATTTTCAAAAACCTGATAGAAATTTGTAGGACTGTTGCCTTAACCATCTTGTTTATATAAATATATGGTTTTGTCCCTGCCATATTTCCTAACTTCTTTCCTTTTCTCTATGTTGTTTGCTTTTCTTTATATTTTTTGACCAATTTTGTATGTGTATATCTGGTAATCTGAACAACTGATTTGAAGAAAATAATATGCAATATGACAACCATTAATGAATTCTTGTCATCTTGTTTAGTGAATGTTTTGGGGTTATTTCCTCTTTATTATTTTTATTCTCTTTTAAATAAATAAATAATAAGAATAAGAAAACAAAACCAAAGCAGAGTAAAGTGCTTACTCTTCATTTGCAGTTGGTGATTGCATAACACATGACTATAGGAAAAAGGGAGAAAGAGGATGCTTTCGAACAGGATGTCTGAGAGAAGATAATTTCTTCAAGCTGTTCAAATATACTGATTGTGTCTTGTGGAGAGCAGGAGGAGGGACATTAAAGAATGTGAGGACTGAGCAAGCAGGAAAACCCACTGGCAGAAAGCTTACCTTCTCCGGCAAGTAAATCTGTGGTAGTACAAAAAAGGAAACAGAACATACTGGTGTCTTAAGATATGTATTTTCTAGTGTACGTTATGTTGTTTCATTCCTGATATATTTTATTTATTCAAAATTGGTTACAAATATTTAATTCAGATGCAACAATTTAAAACGTATCTCACTAACGACCACCTCATTATTTTCTGTCATAAAACTGGGAGTATTTGCAATTTCTAGACATAGTAATGTGACATTATTTTAGTTTTTACTTTGCAAACCAAAAGATGTTTGAGAAATGAATGTCATATTTGGGAATGACAATTCAACTGAAACTTAATTAAATAAAATATGACCACCACATCTAGAAAATTGTACAATTTCTCAGAATTATATTTTTTGAGTAAAACAATTGTTAACAATAATTTTATGTTTTTTAAACTGATGAGATTAGCTGCCCAACTATTGCCCAATAAAGCAGCAAGAAACTCCCCACAATTACAAAGTTAAGAAAAGGAAGTATTTCTTTTCAATGCAAAATAATTTTTCACAAAGAACTGCTTTGCCCCTTTGTCTTTTATTGATCAATAGGATTCATAAAAAGACAATTATAGTGTTTATCAAGAATGAGAATTGTCTTTTCAAGAAGGAAATTTAAGACGTTAGACTAGTGTTTGAGTAACCTTGACATGTACCACATAAATAAGGTCTAGAAAATATAACAAGCTGTAATAATATGGACCTTGATAAATTTTTAAATTATTAGTATTGCTTTCTGGGAATCTTCATTAATTTATATGTCCCCCCCTGTACTTCTCCTCCCATAATTGTTTAATGAAAGGAATTTATCTTGGTTGTGGAAGCTATTCAAATACACTGGTTGGTTTCAGTTCCATTGCAGTTAATGGAACCTCAGAAAGTGACTTGACAAGACTGGAGAATTAGTTGTCTATCAAGTAGGAGATGTGTGCAGATGGCTCAGAATTGGCAAGGCACTTCACCAGACCCTCGGCCCTTCTTCATTTCCATTCTACACTCTTTATATCCCAAGGCTATCTCATGATTTAAGATGAGTGTAGGCAGTATGTTATCTCAGCTGCTCCACTGGTTGGCAGGAAGAATGGGAAAGTGGCAAATAAAATACGCAGTTGCCCATTAATCCCTAAGGAGCTTTTCTAGAAGACAAAGTTAGAACTTTTATTTATATCCCATTGATAGAACTTAATCACGAAACCATAAATTTATGAAAGACTTATTCTGTCATATTTTGCAATAAAGCAGTATAAATGGAGGGACAAGCAGGAAGAAGAGCAAAGTGAGCACTGAATAGATTAACTGTCAGGCAGTGTCACAGGTGATACGGATATAGGGGAAGGTGAGGGGGCCACTTGTAAGTGGCACTGATGATGAACATGGAAGCAGAGGATTTAACTTGTAGAGAAATGGAGAACCTTTAAGAAGCATAAATGAAGATGAAGGTAGAAGGGGATTTGTTATTGGAATTATAGTTACAAATGATGACTTTATTTTTATTTAATACCATGACACATTTGGTTACAAACAACCCCAGAATATACTTTTATCAGGACGTGATGTCAAAGTGATGGGTTAGATGAAATCAGGACATGCTCACTTTTCTGCAAATTGAGATAAAAAGAAAACTGGACTGTGGGAAGATGCTGGCATTCATCAGTGGACAGAGCCTTAGAGAAGCCCAGAGACTCTGGATAGTAGAATAGACAGACAGTGAGGAAGCATGCCCCAGTGCCAAGTACTTGGCAGTGAGGTAGGGGGAAAGGGTAACAGAGAAAAACAGAGACACCCAGTAGCACAATGTGTGCAGAAATTACGTGGTGCAGAAAGGCAGGTGCATATAGATGGGCTGGAGAGAATATTTGCACTGAGCAGTGACTATTCCTAGGGCTGGGAGGGCCAGCTTGAGAATGTTGTGCTTCAGTTTTCTCACATTCCTGCAGCAAACTGAACAGCCGTAGCTCAGCAGATGCGAACCCTGGGGCCCAGTTTGGCTCCTGGGGCATGCCTGCTAAACCTGCTAAAAATCTGTATAACCACTGTGGATGTTACTGGAAATTTCTGAAAAAAACTAACAAAAAATTCCATTTGACAGTTATCTCTGATTTAGGTCTCTTCACAGAAGAGTTAATGTCACCGTGTCATGGTGATGCATGTGCACCATTCTTATAGTTGGTAATAGGCAGACTTAGGAAGCAGCATGTATGTCCATCTGCAGAAGAGTGGATAAAGAGAGCACTTTGCCACAGAAAAGATAAACGTAAGGCATTCATAGGCAAGTAGATGGAGCTGGAGAACAAAGTGTTCAGTGAAGTGAGTCAGATACAGAAGCTTAAATATCTCTGGGGCTCTCTTATGAGAAACTCAGGATGTTTGTTAAAATAGACAACAGAAAAAGAAGTATGGAGAGGTTGACAAAATCTCCCACATTCTCTATTCTGATGTTTCAAAGTGTTACATATTCTAATTCATTTCATTTATACAACTAGTTTCTTTTACTTCATTGAAAAGAATGTGCTACTATCTGTTTCTTTTGCTTTTGTGAAAATCTTTTTGTCTATGATTTGTATTTTGAGTAACATTTTGGCCATTCTTTTAAAATTATGGTACACAGGGTATTATTGCTATTCTCTAATTATTTTGTTATGAAATTTTATCTTATATTTCATAAAAGAAAGTATTTTAATGCTTTCTTTATTAATATCTACTTGTGTCAGATTATAAAATAAATTAAAATTAATAACTGTAAATAGAAAGATCCACAAATTGTCAGTTGAAAATGAATATGTGAGGTTCAGTTTTTTTTTTTTTTTTGGTGGAACTAGGGATTGAACTCAGACCCTTGTGCTTGCCAGGGAACACTTATTCTACTGAGCCATCTTCCCCAATTCCTGAGGTTCAGTTTTAACAAAGTGATTGGTCCCCTTGTGGAGCTTAAGGCTCCAAAGCAGAAGCTCATATCATTTGTTGCTGTGCAAAACAATGCATTGGTATATTTGTTTCAGTTATTAAAGTTATTATAATTAAAATGTATCAATCTAGGGCTGGGGAGATAGCTCAGTGGCACAAGTGCCCGCCTGGCAAGTACAAGGGCCTGAGTTTGATCCGTGGCACAAAAAATAAGAATCAATCTAGTATGTTTTTCTTTATATTTTTCTGATATGGTTAGATGTAAAAGAAAGAGTTCAAAATTACAAAATGAATGCAGCAGTCCAGTGTCCCAGGAAACATCCTCCCAAAGGTATCTTTCCCATGAGAGTGACAGAGATGCCTATCTTAATACATGTGCAAATATCGGCAGAGAAACATGAGAAACATAATCCAGAAAAGAAGGCAACATGGCTTCTTTTAGAATTTCATAACTGGACTCCAAAGAAGTTGCAGTGGAAAAAATTAGGAAAAATAATTGAAAAGAACATTAAGTATGACCACAGATTACAAAGAAGACACAAATAATTGCTGAGTGAATGGAGGAAGACAACATAGGGTATGAAAGAGCAATGCAATAAAGAGATAAAGATTATGAAAACATCAGAAAGAAATTTGGAAGTAAAAAACTCAATGAGTCAAATAATACTCTTATAACAAAAGCAATGGTAAAGATATTATAATACCTGACTTCAAAATATCCTACTTAGCCATAGTTACAAAAGCAGTATATAATTAACATATAAACACTTAGAGCGGTATAGTAGAGGAACTAAGAACAAACCCAGGCATCCACAGCCACCTAATTCTTCCCCAGAGTGGCAGAGATAAGAATTCAAAAGAATGTTAAGAATGATCAATGAATGTAAGAGGACATGTTTGACTACTGAGTTAATCAGTGGGACTGAATGTCTGATACAACTTAAATGATGAAAGATTTATTTTGGTTCTCAGTGTCACAAGTCTTAGTCAATGGTTTGTAGGCTTAAACTTAGAAACAACAGAGTGAAAGGGAGGGTTGTGGAGGAAGGCTTCTGATGTGTCACTGTGGCCAAGAACCAGAGGAGGAAGAGTGAGAGCCCAGTCATGTCCCAGTGGCCTGGAGCCAGGACTTCTGTCCTGAAAGCGCAATGAGCTCATCAGTGGATGGCTTTCCCACAGCCCAACCACCTTTCTACAGCTGTTTTCTCAGCACATGAGAATTTGGGAGAATAGCCTAGATGTGAGCCATGATGGTGGTCAACAGGAATCAATATTAAGCTACATCTGAAAATAACTAAAAGCTATGTTTTAACAAAGTTCTTTTTGTCTTTAGTATAATTACCTTTATCCTATCTAATACATTAGCCAGATATGAATTCTACTAGTTAGACATGAATTCTTTAGAGCTGGTTACTTAACCTCCCTGAATCTACTCAACTTAAAATAAGAATAATATTTTTTATCATCAGGGAGAGTTGTAAGAATCAAATGACATAGGGTACATGAGATTAAATAATTTTGAAAGAAAAAAATTTAAATTTGTGGAGCATACATAGCAACTAGCTGAATCTGCTCCCCAAAGAATGACTCTTTGCTCAAGGAGGTATGAACATCTCATTGCTTTTGTAATGAATGGTAAGATTTTGATGAGTATAGGACTCGCTAAAGACCAGCATAATAGTAAGTTTTCAGAAACGTACACTTAATATAAAGTGTTCAAAACATGTGATGGGAAAGAATGTCTGGGTGGCTGAACCCCAGAATGAGGGCCTCAGTCAGTAGGTTCTATGTTGAAATTCTAGAGCCCCAATTCTGTATTAAATTGAGGGAGAAAATTTATCTTTTCATGTCTGGCTGTTCTACTTCCCAAGTAGGGTGATTTCACCCACTTATTTTTGTACCAATGAACAAAAAAATTGAAGATTATTAGAGTTTTAATTATATAAAGTTATTATCTATAAGTTAAAAATGTGGACATATGTAGAACATAATAGGATATCATCTGTTTTCAAGATATCTATGTTACAGCTCCATTGTATGAAAAAAATTTATACAACTACTCATCACTCTTTAAATATTAGTTCAAAGACCTACCACCACCTCAGTAAAGATTGAGAGCCACATTTTCGTTGAGTGATTTTTTAACTTGTGTGGTCTCTTCTGAGCATTCTTCATTCCCATGTGTTTTATTAGTACTACTAAGCATGAAAGGTTTCTTTTTATTGTTTGAGTTTGTACAGCTATGTTCATTATGTCAAGACTGTCCTTGTGAAACTAAACTAATTCCTTGTTTTTAATCATTAAAATTGTAGGCTTTTTCCTTTTGTATTTAAGACTTTCTTTTTGCTGTCCTCACTCTAACTGTGCAGTCTTAGTTCTCCACACTTCCCAGTGTAAATCTATTGCTGACAAGATTTTTAAATTATGTTTTTGAAAATCCAGTGCTACTAGGAGACAACAAAAGTGTCACCAAGGCATAATAGCTGAGTCTGTGGTGATGGATCCACAAAATCATTAGAATTTGGAAGAATCACATTCATTTTTGAAATCATATGTAAACTTTTAATACCTTACTGAACACTAGTGAATATATGATAACATGTGTGCTGGAATAAATCTTGCATGCATTTCTATTTCTGTGCATTTGAGCAGCTTATAAAACCATTAATTAGAATACTTCTAGCTCTATGTCTTTTCTTTGGACTTACATATTGCCATTGGTTCAAAAGTATGCCAGAATATAATCTCATTTGGAGATATCATCTCTATAAAAATAATCAAGATTAAATGAAGTCATTAGACTGGGCCCTAATGCAAAGTGATTACTGTTTTTTGTAAAGAAAATTTGTGCATGGATATGCATATATATAAGACAATGTAGAGAGTTGTAGGAAGAAATGTAGCCTACCAGCCAAGGAAAGAGAAATGGATGGATTTTTCTTTCACGTTTTTCAGAACAAATTAATTCTGCTGACACCTTGATTTGTACCTTTCATTTCTGGAAATCTGACACGTTGCATTTCTGTTGTTCAAGCCACAAAATTTGTGGCAATTTGGCATCACAACACTAGCAAACTAATGAGTGTAGTCATAGAGCACAGTATTTTATGAGAAATATATATATATATATATATATATATATATATATATATATATATATATATATATATATACACACACACACAAGTACTTCAGTAGTTGGTGCTACTTTTCATGTAGCTGTGAAACAAAAACCTAGGAACTATTCTTGATTTTTTTTAACTTACCATATCTATGATCTCACCAAATATTTTCCAACTATCACTATTTCGTTTTATGAACATGGTTATTAGAAAATCTAAGATAATATACATCATCTACAGTACTGAAATGGTATTCTAACTCGCTTATTTGCTTCTATTCTTTTCATCTTAAGTACATTTCTCAAGAAACCAAGTGATGGTTGGAAAATGGAGATGGTTTCTTATCTCTTTTCTGCCATTAACTCCATAAGTCATAGAGTGGCTTGCAGACTTTCTACCTGATTTACCAGGTCCTGCAACTGGTTCCCTGAATTCCTCTTAAAACATAGTAAAGGGACTCTTGCTACAGGGGAGCTTAGTACCCAGGCTTTTTCTTCCCTTAAATCATTAGAAAGTCATATTGCTCTGTTCTAAGACACTTGGCAATGCACAGTTTAGGGCTGAAATCGTAGTGAAACAAATGAGCCAAGCTTCACATCTGTCTGGCTTTTTGTCAATGATACTCCTGGAGTAGAGGTTAAACTAAGCACAATAAATTTATTTAGATAAAAAGGGGTCAAGTACTAGGCTGCAGAGGTAGCTACAGTCAGTGAAGCAGAGAACAGAGGGTCAAGGACGTGTTCTAAGAAAATGCTCTGACGTTTACAGCACACATGTGCTCAGTCTTCAGCTAATTATTATGTCACATGGAGGTTGGATGAAGTATTGTGAGGCCATCCAGAGAGCCAACATTCAGGAAAAAGTGTCACGGAGTGACTAGGACAAGGTATAGACTCACACATGTTGGATGTGTTCCATTTACAGACAAATCAGAGTGAAGAGTTATTATTAAAATTTTTGACACTTAGGAGAATTCAGGCAAGGTTGCACCTGAGCAGGTAGGACTAAAACAGCCCAAGAGGACCTTCTTGCATTAAGAACATAAAAACAAGTCTTTAAAAGATAAAATTGGTGTCTCAGTACAAACAAACCTAAACTCTGCTGGAATAAAGCACAGTTCTCTACAAGGAGCACATAACTGTTCAGACCAATGAGGTAGCACCTGCACAAAACTTACTGATTAATGAGAAAATCATGACTGCCAATCAATATTATAGCCAATCAGGAAGATTCATCAAGATTGACAGAAATGACAGAACAAGATGACAATTTTTTTCAGACTTTGCCAACACGTTTTATTTTGTGGACTACTGTTGTGTGGCTTTTGAGATCCAGTGTCGGTATACATTCCTATCAAATGTCCAATTCATGCCAGTTCTGTGGTGGCAGCTCTGTGCTCCCCTCAAGAATGGGGGCCCCAGCCCCCCCAGCACGAGCGGCTCAGGGACAAGTGTCTGCTACAAGCTCTCGCTCCAGGGAACGCCATCTTCTCAGCAGTGTTTCCTACAGTGCGGATGTGTGGGTTTGTGTGGCTCTGATGCCTGAAAGCAGGATGCATTCTGAGACTGCAGAGACACAAGGCTTTGTTGTGAAGACAGTCACTTGGGGATTCAGCACCTTTGTACTTAGTGACAGGAATAGCTGGCTGCTTAGTCCATTAAAATAAAAAGATGCCTCTGTCTTTTGTGTAACACAGATGACACCTTTTAGATCATTTATTTGTTCTAGAACTACAAAATTTAATTCAAGAAAATATAGGTCCCATTTCAGTTCTGATATTTTCCTTTTCAATTCTACAACTTCCATTGGATTCTTCATAATGTTTGAACTCTGATTTGTCTTAGACAAATCTTTTAAACAGCTATAACAAATTGATTTAAGAATGACAGATAAAACAAAAATAATAAAGGAGCAAGTTGAAAACTTCAGTAGAGCATCAGAGTTTAAACATTAAAAAGAATCCAGTGGAAGTTGTAGAATTGAAAAGGGCAAACTCAGAGCTGAAATGTTTACTGGATAAATCACTGTAGAAGAAAAGAGGGCTGACTTGGAAGACAGGCAGTAGAAACTGCCCAAACTGAATGTGTCACAGAGCTGCAGATCAGAATCTTGAAATTCATGCGGAGACAAAGGAGACCCAGAGTAGCAAAACATGTGAAACAGGGAAGTCACCCAACGAGAAATGTACCAGCTTCCTTGTCCCTGGTTCCAGTGTCTTAACCCTCTTAGTAACCACTGAGAGTTGATAAGGGAGAAGAGTTTTATTTTGACTCACAGTTTGAATCACTGGCCAGCTCCCAAACAGACAACCACTGAGGGACAGCTCCTTACCTCAGGCATCCAGGAAGCAGTGAGAGGAGAGGCATTGGGAAGGGCGCTTTGGGTCCTGTCATGTCCTCCCCTCCAGCAGGCTCCACCTCTTAGCACAAGCCCGTTGCAGTGCTGTTGTACTCCCAGGACTTTCCAGAAGCCCCACTTCTGAGCATGGGAGGCTTTGGGGAAGTTTCAGATCTAACCCATAGCAGAAGGGAGATGAAGAGCTCCCAAGATATTCCAAAAGTGAAAACCTTTATTAACTCAATGTGTGAAAGTGCAAACCTAAAAGCTTCTCCTAAAGGGGGAGGTAGAGGTGAAAGGCACTAGGAGATCAGTAGATGTGTCAGAGAAACAAGACCAAGCAGAGACCCGAAAGCCTATCAGGGAAAAGCGGGGAGCACACTAGGGTTTGCCTCCTGAACTTTGCTGCTTGTGAAGAATTTTGTCTGCAGGAAGAAGCATGTGACAGAATTCTGCTTCTATTTGTGAACTCCATGTTGGGTGCTGAGCACAGCAGCAGCTACCTGCTCTGCACATATCTGAGTGTGACTGCCTTCCACTCTGACATGTCGTCACTGCTTCTGTTGAGATTGTGGT
Source organism: Ctenomys sociabilis (assembly GCA_004027165.1). Classification (NCBI taxonomy): domain Eukaryota; kingdom Metazoa; phylum Chordata; class Mammalia; order Rodentia; family Ctenomyidae; genus Ctenomys; species Ctenomys sociabilis. The sequence continues at coordinate 8,216 of PVKA01033135.1, read as the reverse complement.
CATGGACAGCTCGCTGCGGAGCTCTCTGTATGCTTTTCAGCACTGTGACACTCTGCAGCATCGCTCAGTCCAGTGTGGTTCTGAAGAAAGTATGCGCAAGCGTGGTAGTAAAAGAGGGTGCAGGGTGGTGGTGAAGGGAAAAGGAAAGCGCAGACAAGAAATGCAAAAGACGGTTTTGCAGAAAATAGCTCTTGAATTGAAGAAGGAAACTGGAAAAGCATTAGTGTGGTTTTTGTGTGGCTGATCTGGCCTGGACCATACAACATGGTGAAGTCCATAGCATCCACTATTTTTTAAAATTATTTTTATTGAGAAAAAAATTGCAATGAGACAGCTGGTAGAAGAGTTACAACAATCAATACATTGCATACTGTTGTCTTTGTAGTAATCATCCATGGCACAGGATGCAGACATGATATCTTCTCCAAACACTATTAGTACAAATCTTTCTTTTTATTAAGAGAAAGCAGCTATATATCTATCCTAATTATTTTTTAAATGCAGGTACAAAATGGTCCTTCATTATATCACTTTTTTTTCTTTAGTTTTGTCAGAGATGGGTATTCCATTGCCATCCAAATATTGCAGGTGCATAAATTCAGAAAAATATTCCAATATAGTCCAGTAGTCCACAATAGTAGTTGACTATCCGCAGAACTGGCAATGTCTGAATCTGATGACTTGAGACTTCCACAGCTCAGCATATTAACATGGCTTCACTTTTCATACCTCGTTTCTATACTTTTCTGCTGGATGGTTAAGACCAAGACAAAGCAGGCATATGTAACAAGAAATGTAACCTTGTAATCTGACAAGGTCAGTGAAGTCCCCTCAGGAAGCATCCACTATTTTGAAGAATACAGATGCCATCAAAGGAGCTGATATAGCAAAGGAGCAAGGACATCAACCCAGCAGGGACACAGCATTGGGGGAGGCAGAAAACTCACTAGCATGGCTGAGGGAGAGCAGCCGGCAGACGACAGTGCTGATGGAGCTATGAGATGCAAGATAGTCAGGAAGTTACACAGTGGCTCGCTGCAAGGAAAGCCCTGTGCAAGTGCAGCGAAGGATGGTGTTAAAGCCTCTCTGTGTGTGTGTGTGTATGTGTGTGTGTGTGTGTGTGTGAGGGTTCTAAATCCCAGAAGAGAGGTGGCCTCCTCAGTGTGATAAGACATAGTTACCCTTCCAGTTCTGACAAGGTCACTGCAGAAACCTGCAAAAAAGAATAAAACTGCATGGAAGTAGGTGGATACCTCTCTGGACAAGCGTTCCACTGTGCCGAAAGGCTCTTCTGGAAGAAGATGCACAGCTGAACCTGCACCAGGCAAGATACAGGCACCGCTGCGGTGCAGGCCCATGAAGGACAGACAGAATCTTTTGTTTGGGGGGGAACCCAAGTGCCGATCTAGAGATTCAGCCACTACAGATGAGCCGCTCCCAGGACCTCTGATTCAAGGATCAGAATGTGCACAAGGGCTCACACTTGCACCCTGAAGAAGCTCTGATCACAGGCAGCTATTTGTGGAATAATGCCACGTAGTGTTCAAACCCACCATTAGAAATATTCTGACCACCAACCTGAAAGGAGTCTTCTCCTGAAGAGCAGGATCCCAGCATGCCCCAGGGCCTTGGTGGGTAATACAGTCACGAGAATGACTCTGTGAAGGTCAGGTGTCCCCAACATGACACCTCTTCTACAGGCCACACACTGACAAATGACTTGCAGCTTCAGGAAGCTGTTCACAAAGGTGCTTTCCAGGAGGTGTTTTAGTGTCAATAAAGTAATGTCCTGGATTCTGAAAGACTTCTGGCAGAAGCATTTTAATGCATTCCACTGTGTTGACCTCACTGACAAAAATGAGTAGATATCATAAATCAGACCTCAAACTCAGCCTAGAGGAAACTGTGGCCAGAATGTGTTATTGAATGTGACTTTGAAAGATCTGATGCACAGTAGTAGAGAAGGCCGAGTGCAAAAACTGGCAAGGGTGTAGGCTGGATGTCAGAGGCAGAGGAATTCAGTGAGGACAAAAGGATGGGCTCCAGAGTGAGCTACAGAAGTCGGCTGTGAGGAGTGTCCATGCAGGAAGAGGAGGCCTGGAGGAAGGCAGCTGTGAGGTGACAAAGTCCTTTATGGAGAAAGGCAGTGAGAGCCAGGCTTCCTTTGGAAGCACCACCCCATCATAACGGTAATGAACAGAGTGTTGAATCTGATGAGCAATAACATGGTCTCTCATTTCTGAAGGCTTGTACAGCACAGGAAGAAAACAAGTGACATTAGCCAGATTGTTTTGGGTCCATATTGACCCTGAAGCTGAGAGACAAAGAAGAGAAGAAACCCTTGTAGCTGATCTCTCAAGGTCCTTGTGGAGGGGACTGTCCCTCTGAACAAGAACCTCCTCCTCCCCTCCCTTCCTGTCTTCCATACCAAATATCTCCCCAAGCAAGCTTAATGTATTTTCTTTTCCTATTGCACTGCACTTTGTTCCATATTTTTGTACTTTAAAAAACATGTTTCAGAATATATTAATCTTTTTTATGTTGCACTGTATGAGGAAGTTGGGTTCAGTTCAAGACTGGATTGGTTCACAACCAGACTTATTAATGAGTTAATTTTGTGGACAGATAGGAGTTCTAGCCATTTGGGGTGACCCACACTTGAAACTGCGACTTGAGAAGCAAAGGCACAACTATCTAGGGAGTGCAAGGCCAGGTCAGGCAGACAGTGAGGCCAAGGCCAGCCTGGACTATATGGTGAGGCCAAGGCCAGCCTGCACTACCAAGGGAAACTGTCCCCAAAGCACCAGAAAAGAAAAAAAAAGAGAAAGAAAAATATTTCATTGGATCAGAAGAAATAGAGCACTGTTCTCACAAGACAACTTTGTAAAAGACCCCCAAAGTACAGTGGTACCTCAGTTTATGAACCTAATGTGTTCTACAGTTTTGGAAAAGATAACCACACTGTGTTTGTGGGGGGGAAAATGGCCATATTATGATTGTCACCCAGTGCAGAATTTGTAACCAGAAATTTAAGTTTGGGCTTGGGAGATAGCTTGGTGGCATAAGCTCCTACCTGGCAAAGGCAAGTTCTTGAGTTCAATCCCTGGTGTACACACACACACACACACACACTCACACTCTTATGATCAACTTTAAGGTGTCTCTGGTAGACATGTTTTAGATTCAGACACAAATAGACTGAAAGTAAGGGAATGGAAAAGTTTATCTTGTAAAATTCATTGATAAATATTTGAAATAACTATACTTCTATAAGGCAAAAGGGATTGAGTGATAAAAATGTTCTAAAATCAAACTGGTAGTTGTACAACCCTTGAATATGGGAAAACTATGAGAATGCATAGTTTATAATGGGTGGATTATACAATACATTAGTCAAAAATTTAAAAAGCTATTTAAAATTTGATTGCAATGTGGTCAAGATGTTATAGTAGAGCTCATCTGTATATGTGTACCAAGATACCAGCACAATGTCAGGGCCCTGGAGTGGCCAGAGAGGACAGAAGAAGCATTCCTGTGTCCCTAATGAACAATGCGGGAAGAAGGATATTTGCATTTGGACTTAGGTCCTTCAGAACATCATCATTATTATTATTTTCTGTATTTTAGGGAAGGGACTACAGTGTGTTCATGGTCTCACTACTAGATCAAACTTGCAGTGGTTCTTCTCTTCACAGCCTCCCAAGTTCTGGGATTACAGGAGTGCCATACCATGCCCAGTCTCAATCCGTATCTCAGCATATCCTGGGGGCGGGGCTGCCATGTCAGGCCTCAGGGATTGAACCCCTGGGCCCTGCACCTGCTTCAGGCATTTTAATCTGATGAACTATTTAGCCAGCCCATCAGAACATTTTTAGTGGATTGCTAATTTTATGAAAGTATGAGTTTAAATGGAAGAGATTTAGTCATTGCTTAATAATATGAGCAGTGAAGCTTGAATTCTCTGTCTCTGTCTCTCTGTCTCTCTTTCTCTGTCTCTCTGTCTCTCTCTCATTAACATTAATTAGCCCATCTTGAAGCCTGGCTTTCACACTGGCTCCTAGCCAAAAGACTGAAAAGACTAAAATATCACTTTATTTTCTGATAAGAAAATAAAAAAGAGAAATATATGGTGGAACAAATCTGCAGACTGCTGAAATGAAAGAATTTGGATTGCAGTGTAAGGTCACTGTGCCTTGAGCTTATGCTCCTACCCTGAGCACTGTTGAAGAAACAGAAGGTGTTAGTTCCTGCTAAATGCAGTGGTGTCGATTGGATAGCTGCCAAGTGGGGCCAGCAAATGTGGACATCTCATAATAAGATACCTTTCTGACAGATATTACTGATTTAAAGAGAGAAACAGGTCCATTTAATTAGACCTAAGCTGGATATTTATGAAATAAGGATTTTAAAAAGATAACTTCCTTAATTTTGTAATAAACTCCCTGACACACTGCTTTTAAACCTTCTGGACGACTCTAGAAAAGCAGTGTATGAGTTCAGTGCACAAGCAAAAATATGTATTACCTATAGATAATAATCCTCTTATTATACTGAAAATACTCAACCAGAATGGAATAAAAACATAAATATCCACCCGAGAGTAGCACGAGTACAGTGCCCTCCATCTCCCAACTGTAGATGTTCAGAACACACTCCCTTGTTTCTCTACATTGTTCCCACCAAGACACTCAGTGCCCCGTGACAGTGGTGAAGATTCACTACTTAGGCTCTCAACTTCATTCATTTATATGTTTGACAACTTTGAGTTGTGTGGCTACCATAGAAAAATAATTCCACCAGGGACTGATTTAAGGGGGAAGCAAAACAGAAAGAGCCCTTGATTTCTAGGTTCTACAGTCTAGTAGCAACAGAGACATTATTCTAGCACTACAGGAGGAAGACAGGCAGTGTGAAGACAGAGTGAAGGGCTGGGGACAGGCCTGAGAGGTTGGAGACGGCCGTCCCACATACTGATGAGTCATTACACATCCTTGTTGTTGACTAGGAAGCATCACTTTAAAGCTTTTGAAATGAAATAAGTAATAAGAGTGATAACATATCTTCCTATAAATCATACAGATTAAGAGGCTGGAATATGTTCATGAAGTTCTTAGATAATATTTCTGTTGGGTTATGGGAAATTACCATATGTATGAAAAGTAGTTGACAACAGGATATGCAAAATTGTGAGAACCCTGGAGTTAGATATTTTTATGTTGCAACATGGAATAACCCAACTTTTCTGTCAATCTTTGATATTTTCATCAGCATCTTATTTCAATATACTTGGCTTTATTTTTGGCCAGAAAATGCAGGATAGCTAAATGCGGTGCTAGAGACTCAGCAGTGCATATCTGATTGAATAACTAATAAACAAGGTAAAGTATTTTGTTTTTCTTAAAACTGTAGGCTTCATTTCTAAGAAAACAAATGGTGGAGGCAAAAGCATAGCTTCTTCTGAAGATTCCATTGTCGTTTTCTTTCTGTGCATTTCTCTGAAGGCTTCTGCATGTTCTTTCTACAAAGTCTGAGTGAGTTATAAGAACAAATTGTGAAAATGATCACTTTATTCTATTAAGGAGGAACTTGATTTAGTGAGGAAAAGCCTAGAAAATGTAGAAATAGATTATTTTGCATAGCCCACAAGCAGAAGACTCTAGATTTCAGTGTTTTAGTAAGTAACATGTAGACTAAGATTGCAATGTTTAAGATAGCATTGCTAAGGGCTGGTCAAGTAGATCAGCATATTAAAGTGCCTGTAAGCAAACTCAAAGGGCCAGGGTTGGATCCCTGGGCCTGCGCTGCAGGCCCTGCCCCCGGGGCGTGTGGAGATGGCAATTGAGACTGGGCATGGTGGTGTGTGCCACTAATCCTAGCTCTTGGGAGGGTGTAAACAGGCAGATCAATATTTTCTGACCTAGTAGTGAGACCCTGAACACCCTGTAGACCCTTCCCTAAAATATAAATAAATAAATAAATAAATATGATAGCATTGTTGCATAGACATATTTAATTGATCTTACAACATATGTTAGGGGTGTGTGTGTGTGTGTGTGTGTGTGTGTGTGTGTGATATTGGGGACTGAACTAGGTTTTCACCCTGAGCTAGATCCCCAGCCCTTTTTTATTTTAAATTTTGATGCAGCATCTTGCTAAGTTGCTAATTTTCCTAGGTGCACCTCAAATTTGTGATACTCCTGTTTCAGCCTTCTAGGGTGCTGAGATTATAGGCATGTGCCACTAGGACTGGCTATTAGACTATCTAGTGAGCAGAATCAACATCCAAAATATGGGTATTGCACTTGGATTCTTAAAAATATTGGACAATTGGAAAGCACTGAGCACCCTAAAATCAAGGGAAATGGAAATTGTCCCATTTGAGCAAACTACACTCACTTTTGTCACCATTGCCATGCATTTATTTGACGTTATTGCCTATGTATCTTTAGCTACATTGCACATACACCTTTATATTCAGTTTTAAATAACTGCATTACTCTTGGTTGGTATTCACTTTGTGTACAACAAAATAGAACTTAATGTGTCAAGAACTATCAAGAATCTAAGGCATTTTCTCTATTTGTAAGCTAGACAGTCAGAGTGGCCTTATCAAAAGAAAAGGAGAAAAAGAGGAGACGGACAACAAGGAGAAAGGGGAATAGAGAAGGAATGTTTTTCTCAGTTATCACTGAATGAAGAGTCAAGAAACCTAACCATAACAAAAAAAAGGCTCAAAGATTTCAATAGTCATAATGTACATCTAATAGGTGGGAGAAAATATGAAAACCTTGGGCTGAGAGCAGAAACGAAATCCCTAGGTGGAGATAAGGGCTTTACTAATAGCAATGGCATATCAGTATCTCCATGTACCCATGCCTGGAGCCCAGATTCCCACAGAGGCATATACATGAAGCCCAGATAACTGCACCTTTATGAGCCAAGTTACATGAGAGGAACTCAGTTGGGGAATTTGGATCTTTTATCTAGAGCAATAAGTGTTCCTCTCTATTGTTTCCAATACAGAAGTGATCTTTATTTACCAGACTGTAAAGAAAATGCCTTTTTACTGTGGGAACAGATACTATCTTTATTTCACAAAACTGTACACTATACCATCATGTTTGAAAAGATGGTTTAGAACATAACCAGTCAGTCCATAAACATGAGAGACCTCCAGAGAATTGCTCCCCAGCAGAGTCATTGGATATTCAATTAAGCCCTTAGAAAACTGACTTTTAGTGGGAAAGCTCATGGTATCATCTAGTTCAGATTCTGTCCGTTATAAGTACTAGAATCTTAGAGCTCAGTTTTGGAAATAAGTTTTCTGGCCCTTGGTCGGTGACAGGTAAGAGCAACAGTCTTGCTCCTTTCCTCCTTCTCCTTCTTGTCCACCTTTTTCTTCTCCTGTTCCATTTTTGAGGCCACAAGATATTCATGCAGTAAGACTAAGATATTGCTCTTTTAAAATATTTGTAGAGGCTAAGCTCACAGTTGCAAGATCTCTGGTTTGTGTTGGTTAAATCTAAAATACAAAGTAATGTTATCTTTTCCCATGCAAAGCACATAAATCTTATTATGTAATCTAAGAATCATCCACTATTTAAGTTGAGAAAAATGGTAATCTTGTTGTAATGATTAAATCATTTTTGTCTGCAAATAATTCCAGGAGTCAAACATAAAGATACATAAAAGTTAAAGAGGAAAATCAGATATAACTATGGCAAAAATTTGAGCTCTTGCTTAGAGTTTTAAGTCATGATGCAGGGAATAAAGTGCACTTATTTCTCATTTTAACTGCTTTTGAAAGTTTTTAATTGTTTTTGAGCAAGACTCAGAGAGACAGATAAGGACAAAAAGAGCCTAGATTCTACTGCTCAAGCTTTAGTTAAAAAAAAAAACAAAGCAATTTAAATGAGAATTTGTCATTTTATGGAAAAAAAATGTGATGATGTGGTCTTGCTTTAAAAATGATAAAATTTAAGGGCTGGCTAACTAGCTCAGTGGATTAAAGTACCTACAAGCAGGTGCATGGGCCAAGGGTTAGATCCCTGGGTCTGCTGTGTCAGCCTCACCCCCAGGTCGTGCTGAGACAGTGATTGAGACTGAGCATGGTGACGCACGCCTGCACCTATAATTTTAGCTTTTGGGAGGCTGTAAAGAGGCAGATCACTACAAGTCTGAACTAATAATGAGACCCTAAACACCCTGCAGACCCT
>PVKA01033134.1:0-24675 GCA_004027165.1 Ctenomys sociabilis | reverse complement strand
TTTTTTTTTTTTTTTTTTTTTTTTTTTTTTTTTTTTTTTTTTTTTTTTTTTTTTTTTTTTTTTTTTTTTTGTCTTTTTGAGACAGGGTTTCACTATGCAGTTCAGGCTGGCCTTAAACTCACTTTGTAGCTCAGGCTGGTCTCGAACTCACAACAATCCTCCTGCCTCAGCCTCCCGAGTGCTGGGATTACAGGCATGCACCACCACGCCCGGCGAGGAGCTGTATTTAGAGAGGTCTTTAAAGGACCTTTTTGGCTGGGGAGATAGCTCAGTGGCATAAGCACCTGCCTGGTAATCTCAAGTTCCTGAGTTTGATCCCCAGTACAAAAAAAAAACAAAAAAAAAACAAAAAAAAAAAAAAACAAAAATAAAGGACCTTTTCATACTTGATGCCAGTCCAAAGATTGTAAGTATTTTAATTCAGCAAAATAACCCAACATAACTCAATACTCCATAATAGTAGTGAGTGATCCACACAAGTGGCAATTGTCTGAACCTGTTTTCAAACGGTTTCATTGCTATTTTATCTTCTTTTCTCAGTAAAATGAATAAAAATAAAATAATAGAGAGGTATATGTAACTGCATCACACACCTGGAACAATATCTCATGTCTTTCCCACAGCCCACCAGGCACCAAGTGAGCACATCATCAGGCCCCTGCCTCATTCCATACAGTGCTGTCCTCTGCACCAGCCACACCCATCTAACTCCTGTCCCTTCAGCTAATGCACACTTGCCGAACTGTGACCCTTCCCACATGCACATGCTCCTCCCTCTGCCTGGAATGCCCTCACTAAGTTGCCATGGCCATCCCACTCTCCTTTTTCTTGGTCTCACTTCACATATAACCTAGTCAGGGGTCTTCCCTGACCACCTTTCCTAAGAGGTCCTCATGAGATTCTCTGTACCAGACTTTTGTTTCATTCATATGTCTTTCCACAATCATGATTACTTGCTTTTTGTGGTTTACTAATTTTCTGTCATCCTGTCCATGAGATCAAAGCTTGGACCACTGCATCACTCTATCCCTAGAGCTGACCAGAGTAATGGATGTGGAATATATATGCAATAAACAGTGGTTGAATAGATTCTCTTAAGAATTCAATTGAGGAGGGCTGGCCAGAGAGCTCAGCAGACTAAAGCGCTACTTAGGCAGAGTCCAGCAGCATGGGTTCAGTCCCTGATGTGCCCTGCTGATGCCGCCCCCAGAGTGTGCCGAGCCCAGGATTGACACTGGTTGTGGTGGCATGCACTTGTAATCCCAGTGCTTGGAAGGCTGAAAACAGGAAGATCACTATGGGTACCATCTTCATAGTGAAACCCCGTAGACTTACTAAATACATTAAAAAAATTTAATTTAGGGCTGGCCAGATAGCTCAGCAGATTAAAGCACCTGCTTAGGCAGACTCACGGACATGGATGTGCCTCCTGGTACACTGTGCTGTGCTGTGCTGGCCTCACCCCCAGGGCACCCTAAGAGGGTGACTGAGACTGGGCATTTTGGTGTGTGCCTGTAATCCCAGTACTTAAGAGGCTGAAAACAGGAAGATGACAGTCCAATCTGTGTAGTGAGACCCCATAGACCCTGCACTAAATAAATTTTTTTAAAAAAAGAATTCAGAGAGCTGGGTGTGGTGGCACATGCCTGTAATCCCAGCACTCCGGAGGCTGAGGCTGGAGGATTGTTGTGAGTTCAAGACCATCCTGAGCTACAAAGTGAGCTTAAGCACAGCCTGAGGCATAGTGAGACCCTGTCTCAAAAAGACAGAAAAAAAATGAATTCAGGGACCAGGGAGATGGCTCAGTAGAATAAGTGCAAGGGTCTGAGTTCAATCCCTGGTTCTGCCAAAAAAAAAAAAAAAAAAAAAAAGAAAGAATTCGATTTAGTGAAGATAATTATAATCAAGGAGTAAATTCTTAAATGAAGGAAAATGTAAGGTGCAATGGCAACACTCAGGAGGGAACACCAAAGTTTCTAGGCTTTCGTTGAAGATATGGTAGATTGCCAATTGGTGGTCAACTTGTTACACCCAGCCAAACTGAACTAGCATGGTGCTCGGTATAGGTGGCCCCCTTGAAGGTTGCTGCCAGCAGCATAAGAGCTGTAGGCTGTTGGGAACTTGAATAAGCTGTTAGGGAAGCTATTTGCAGAAGTCATTTTGGAGCTGTTGGAAGCTGCTGGTTGTCTTGGGCTATCTGTTGGGTGACCTTGTCATGGTGGCTTTCCTGACGAACTTAGCTGTTCTCATCATAGGGGGAGCTCAGGATTCACTGATACTCAGAAAGACTATGGCTCACTTTTTGGGAGCTCTAGTCCTCACCTTGAGCATTGCTTCCTGGCTCTGAAGGGGAAGATGGTGCACTGCTCAGCCTCCTGCAGAAGCTTGTCACATTGGTTTTCCTGATGGGAATTTAGCTTTCCTCATTGCTAAAGGATCTTGGGACCTCACTATGGCTGAGGATGGCTGTGGCACTATGTGGGGGGAGCTCTGGTTCTGCCTTTAAGCATTGTTTCCTGGCTCCAGTGCAGATCCTTCTGCCTGCTAGCATAGATCCATGGAGACCTGCATGAGACTTTGTCATAGGGTCTAGGCCTCCAGATAAGACTTCTGGGAGGCATTGTTATGGGCTCTAGATTTTCAGCTGGACTCATGGAGGATATTAGGATCCAGGCCATCAGCTAGATTCTTTGGTTTTTAGTGTGTGGACAGATTTCCTGTACCTTCTTTGTATATGAGTCTTTGGATGATAATTAGATAATAATTCTATAAAATATGTGTCCTGTATTGTATCATTCCCCTTGCAAAAACTCAAAACTATGACAGAAGGCTTCATGAGAAAATGATGGTTGGGCCAGCCAAATAGCTCAGTAGATTAAAGCACCTGCAAACAGGGGCCAGGGTTCGATTCCCCTGCTTGCTGGGCCGGCCCTACCCCCCATGGTGGCAATTGAGACTGGACGTGGGGCATGGGCCTGTAATCCCAGCTCTTGGCAGGCTGCAAACAGGTGGATCGCTGTCTGATCAGGTGGAGTCTGATCTAGTAGTGAGATGCTGAACACCCTGTAGACCCTTTCCTAAAGTACAGAATAAAAAAAAAAAAAAAAAAAAGAAGATGATGGGTTGTTTGTTTTTGGTACCAGTGCTCAAACTCAGGACCTTGTACTTGCCAGGCAAGCACTTATACTGCTGGCTATCTCCCCGGCCCAAAGATATGATGTTCAAGTTAATATTTCTGATAGAAAATGACATTTCTGGCAGCAGGGAAAGGAAAAGCAGTGCATCACACTTTGGGAATTACAGAGAGTCTACTATTAATAGGACTTAAGAAAACAAGAGGGTACTATCGATCTTACAAATATAAAATGATTATAGTTATACCATGAGCAATTATAATACAACAAATTATCCCAGAATAAATGAACAAGTTCCTAGAATGAGAAAAAGATACACATTGCCAAAGCTCACTCGAAAAGAAACAGAGGGGCTGGGGAGATGGCTCAGTAGAATAAGCACTTCCTTGGCAAGCGCAAGTGCCTGAGTTTAATCCCCCATTCCACCGAAAAAAAAGAAACAGACATTTTGAATAGATTTTAACAAGTAAAAAAGACTGAATTAGTAATCAAAGAAAAAAGTGGAACTAGAGCCTTTACTGTTTAATTTAACCAAAAGTACAAAAAGTAAGCCCAATGTTTTACAAATCCTTTACCAAAAAAAGAAAAATAGCTCCCAATTCATTCTTTGAGGACACTTTTACTTTGAGAGCAAAAACAAAGACATAAAATCAAAAAATTAAAATCAATATTGCTTAAGAATTATACATGCAGGTTGGTGTATAGTTCAAGGGTACAGTCATTGCATAGCATGTACAAGGACATGAGCTGTATTCCACCTGCTGCCACCACACACACACACACACACACACAAATAAGATGACTAGACATGAAAATGTCCTCAAAAGACACTGGTAAACTGAATTCAGCAGCATACTGAAAAAAATATACAACATAACCAGGTGGAATCTCTCCCAGGAATATATGACTGGGACAACATGAAAAAAATCAATGTAAGTAATAGAGTTCACAAATAAATACATTCATTTATAGTCAACCGTTCTTCAACAAGGGTGCCAAGAATACACAAGAAAGAAAGGGAACTCTAAGAAATGATGGTGGAAAAACTGCATATCCACAGGCACAGGAATGCCTGGCTGGGCATGGTGGCACACACCAATCCAAGGTTCTTAGAAGGCGAAGGCATATAACCTAAATGATTATGGAGAGATGAGTAGAGGCACACTCACAAAAATTACTATCCAGCTTTCAAGAAGAAAACCTACCACTTGTGTTAATGTGGATAAACCTGGTGGGTATTCTGTTACATGAAACCAACCAGACAAAGAAAGACAAATACTGCATGATCTCATTTATTTGTGGACTCTAAAATTGTCAAACTCATTAACTGGGCATAATGGCATAGACCTGTAATCTCAGCCAGTAAGGAGGCTGAGGCAGGAGGACTGCATGTTTCTACTTATTTTCCCACAGCCCTTTATTCACACCATCAGTATTTCTTCTTTTCACAGCTGGTAGCCCTTTCTCTCAGCCATGAGCTTTTTAATGCTAAACCCTGTGCCTTATTCATTCATGGACCTAGTACTAGCTAGCTCACTGCCTGGTATGCAGCGTGCTACAAAGGCTGAATCAACTCACTGAAACTTGTGATTTGTGGTCAAATTACAACTATCAAGTGGCAATGGAATCACATCTCAGCACTATTTTTCAATAAAATCTGGTAAAGATTCTGCTGCATCAACACATTCCTGCAGACTTGAACCACCAGTGGTACATGTAAGATGTCTCAAGTGTTTTAAACCACTGGTTGTAGGCATGGTAGTCCTACATATATGATCAGTGGTTCAAACCACCTGCCAGTGAGACATACAAATTATGGCCCCACTGCAAACATATTAACAGAAGTTAGAAAACTGCCACAAATATCAACTGGATGAGTTGTTCAACATTATGTACAGTATTTATATTCTTCAGAAACAGACCCCAATACAACGGTGAGATCCTAGACAGAGGACCTCAACTCCTTACCTCCGAAGATACATAGTCTCCTCATCTTCTGTGTTACAAAACTTGTGGGCATGTTTGGCAGCATCAATCACACGGGATCTGTCCCGGGGTCTCATGGGCAACTTCTCTAACTGACAGTCTAAAGGAATGGAAAAAGATTGGGTCACTTGAGCTAATCAGAAGTGTTCAGTGGGCCCTTAATACTGCAACTTTCTAATATAATGACTATGTAATTGAAACTTTTATCAAATTCCCCAACTTAAGATGACTTGATGTTAGAACACTTCCATTTTGGTCCTAGCTCTGTTATTTCACTGGTCTTCTTTGGCAAATCACTTCTGCTTTCAGGGACATTTTGCCCATTTGAAAGATGAGGAGAATATAACAGCTCAAAAGAACTTAACAGCACTACAGTTCAGGTTTCTAGGAGTACAGTGTGTGATAGCACACTTGGGTGTATATTACATGGCCTTAGTTAGCAAAGACAACTATGCCTCCTGGAAAGCCTATGAGGAAGGCAACAAGAATGTGGATAAGTGTTCAGGAGTGAGGATAAACAATATAAATATGTAGTACACAAATGAAAAATCTAGTGTTAATCTGAAAACTCATGAAATAAAATCAGATACAAGCCAGATGTGGTGGCACATACCTATAATCCTAGCACTCAGGAGTCAAAGACCAGAGAATCACTTAGAGTTGTAGGCCTTGAACTTAGTGAGTTCAAGGCCAGCTTGAACTACAAAGCAAAACCATGTCTCAGTGACCCCCACCAAAAATATCAAGCACAATTATAACATAGATAGAAAAGAGACACAATATAATAAAGTATCTTAAGAATCATAGAGACAAGATTATATATATATAATTCTGCTGCATCAACACATTCCTGCAGGTAGTACCAGAGATTGAACTCAGGACCTTGTGCTTGCCAGGCAAGTGCTTATTCTACTGAGCTATCTCCCAGCCCCTTAAGAATCACAGAGAAAAGAAAATGGTCAGAGTGACTGGAGATTAATTAAGATGGTGGGGAGGGGAGGAGAGGGGAGTTAAAGAACACTAGGCATTTACATGCTAGCTCACTTACTCTTCCCAGTAATACACTGAACGAGTAGCAGTACTGCTGACAGTAACATGGAATAGAGAACAGGGAGCAGGTGATCACAAATGCAATTTTTAGAAGAGACGTGAGAGATTCATTAGCTATCCAAGTGACAATGATGAAAAGGCATGGGGAGTTTGAGGACAGATTCAGATTAAAAACAAACACGTGGGAGTCATCAGGGACCAGATAGTACTTAAACCTGGAGGATAGTTGAGATCACCTACAGAATAGGTGAGAATATTGAGCTCTAGGGCTTTCAAATGCCTAAAAGGTCTTGGGAGGCTATAAACAGGCGGATCACTTTGAGTCCTATCTTGTAGCGAGACCCTAAACACCATGTAGACCCTTCCCTAAAATACAAAAAACAAAAGAAAAACGCCTAAAAGTCTGAGAGGAAGAAAAGAGACACTTAAGAAAAGGCAAAAGCTGAGGCAGGAATATGTAGAGTCCTAGAAGCAAATGAATGTATCCCAAGAAAAATAGAGCTAAGGATGTGGCTCAGTGGTAGAGAGTTTCCCTAGTATGCCCTAGGATCTGGGTTTCAAGGTGCAGTATCAAAGAGCAAAAGAGTGGTCATCTCTTTGAAATGCCACTGAGAGGAGGATTAAATGAATGGTAATAATTGGCCACTGGAACTGGTCATAAGGAGCTCAGTCAGTAACCTTGACAAATATGGTTTACACAGAGAGGTCGTAAGGAAAGTCTACCAGAAGTAGGTCAAGAAGGAGCAAATAACAATTTTTTGAGAAGTTTTGCTATAAAGGACTCAGAGATGGGCTTAAAGCTAGAGGGAGGATTGAGGATGGAGTTCAGTGAGCGAGCATTTGCCTAGAAAGCGCAAGATCCTGAGCTTAATCCCCGATACTTTGTATCCAGCAGGAAACTTACCAAGTAGAGAGTCAATACTTTTGAAGAGTGTATTGAGAGGAAAGTTACAATTTATTTTTTTCTTTGAAGGAGGTTACTTTGGAGCAAGGTCTGGATACAAAGTCGCAAGGTTAGGTGGAAACAGAAAAGAAGGCCATTGAGAGGAGCAGGAATGTGTAGCGATACTCTGAAGGAAAGGAAAAAAAAAAAACCGCAACAATCTTCAGTGATCGAAAGGTCCCAGACCAGCCAAAGGATGCACCCTAAAGGACCCCAAGTCTAGGTCCTGGCAGACTGCCTCCAGTTTTCGACTACTCACCCAAAACCAGGACCATCTGGCCGCACAAACAGTAGTAAACATGGAGAGGCTTCTCGCCGTCGTCATATTCCTCACGATCTCGAGTATCTGAGCAAACCACCGACCGAGACACCACTTTAGGCATGTTCCTAAGTGTAACCAAGGACCCTGTGGCAGAAAGAGCCGAGTAAATGACGTCATAAGCCCGCGTCGGCTCTTCATTCGGAGCTGGGTTTCAGTTAGTCACGTGGTAGTAGCTTGTGAATTTCCGGTCGGTCCCATCAAGTTAAGATGTGCAGGGGACCTCCTTGAGCCGCCGATAACCTCCTCCCCCTAGGATTTTAGTTGTGGCACCCTCAATGTCATTTAAATTATTTACACTTAAAAACATTTATACATACATGTACATATATGTATATATAAAACCTAATCTAAGAAAACACTATATTAATAGCCATAATACAGGTTTTAGGTGTGGCTGTAAATACGATTTTATTTTTTGTTTCACTGGGGATTAAACTCAGGACTTTCTCACTGAGGTCACATCCCCCCCAGCCCCCACTAACTTTTTTGGAGACAAGGTCTCACTAAATGTCTAAATTGCCTATTTACCGCGATTGGGCTCCAACTGTCAGGCTTCCTGTCTGCCTCCCAGAGGCTAGGATTACAGGTGTGCACCACCACAACTGATGTTTATTTTAATAGCAGTATTCAGCATGACTACTTTATGAACTTACAGGCATTTTCTTTTAGTTTCCTAAAGGTATAATTCAGAGAAACTTCATCCTTATATCGTGTAGAATCAGTGATATTAGAATGTTCACTAAGGTATGCAAGCATTACCATTATCTAACACTAGAATATTTTCATTATCTCAAAAAAGTCCCTACCTATTAGTAGTCACTATTTGCCTCCTTCCCAGCCCTTGGCACCTACTATTCTAATTTCACTCTATAGATTTGCATATGCTGAACATTTGGTATAAACAGAGTTGTACAAAATGTCATTCATCTCACTTCTTTCACTTAACATGTCTTCAAGATTCATCCATATTTTTTCATGGCATGGTTGACTATACCATAGTTTGTTTATCCCTTCATTAAATGATTAGCATTGGCCTTGTTAGCACTTATGGCTTTGTTTTTGGCAGAACCAGGGATTGAACTCAAGTCCTTGCACTTGCCAGGGAAGCATTTATTCTACTAAGCCATCTTCCTGGGCCACACTTACGGCTTTTTACAAATAATTTTGGTATGAACATTCTTATATGAATTTTTCTGAGGACATCTAGTTTCATTTCTTTGAGATGTGTACTTAGGAATGGACTTCCTGGGTCAGACGGTAAGTATCTTTAACCTTTGGAGGAACAAAGTGCTTTCAAAGCAGCTGCATAATTTTACATTCCCACTAGCAGTATATGAGGGTTCTGATTTCGCCATTCTCTTGCGAATAATTGTTATTGTCATTATTATTATTGTTGTCATCCTGGCAGATATGAAGTTATGTTTCACTGTGGCTTTGATGTGCATTTCTCTATTAATGATGCTGAATATCTGTTCGTGTACTTACTGGCCATTTATGTATCTTTTTGGAGGAACTTTTATTCAAATACTTTGCATTTTTTTAAGTACCAGGAATCAAACTCATGACCTCACATTTGTCAGGCAGGTGATGTGCTACTGAGCTATATACCCAGTGTGTTTGCACATTTTATTTATTTATTTTAATTTTTAAAAATTTGGTACATTGTGTCAGTACACAGTTCAAACTTGTTGTGATCCTCCTGTCTCAGCCTCCCTAACACTGAGATTACAGCCATGCACCATCACACCTGGTTTCAGTGGCAGGCTCCACACAGTGCTGGCATGGCACACAGTACCAGGGACTGAACTGTGGTCCTTGCGCTTACCAGGCAGGTGCTTAGATCACTGAGATATCTCCCCAGCCTCACATTTACATATTTTAAATCTGGTTATTTTTGCCATTTTATTGGTAGGTTATAATAGCTCTTCATATATGCTAGATACTAGACCCTGATTTTATAAGTTAGTTGCAGTAGAGAAATCTTTGTGTCCCAGATATAAAGGAACATCTTTCAAACTGCATTCCTCAGCTCAGAACCTTTGTCAGTAGTCCATCTGCCCTTAGATGAACATGGATTTATAAGACTGTTCTTTTTGTTTTGACTTTTGCAGTGCTAGGGATCAAACCCAGGGCCTTGCACGTGTGAGGAAAGCACTCTGCCATTGACTATATCCCCAGCTTTTAGCATGTCCTTGTACTACAGATTAATCCCCTCTATATGCAGTTCAGCTATACAGTTAAACAGATTTTGCACTATATCAATTTACTGTGCATTTACATAAATATATTAAAAGTACAGCTTGTAATTCAGTGTTAGTTGTTAAACTGAATGACTTTACCACAGTTTGTTACATTTTTGCTCTTTTGTTTTGTAATTTTAGGTTAAAATCACTAAGAAACATTATTTCACAGCAAAAGATATCTCACACTATTATGGTGTCCAATAATAGTAATTGAGGGTGGTTGTTATTATTCAGAAAATTTGCAATCCCAGCTCTGAGCTCAAAGAACTGTTACCACTGTTAAGCTATTAAACTACTATTGGTAGAACAAGTAAAAAATAGTCTACATTTTTATTTATTTGGGTTTAGAGTTTGTTTTGGATTTTGTTATTTTGAGATGGGGTCTCACTATGTGGTTCAGACTGGGCTTCAACTCACTACATACTCCAGGCCAGCCTCAACCTCCCAGTGACCTCATCTTTCTGCCTCAGCCTCCCAGTGTTGTGATTACCGGTGTACACCACCATACCTTGACTCTACTACTGACAGAATTCATGGAACTGGCAATGGTTCAGTTCATGAGAGTGAATGAAGTTTACTGTTGACACTTCACTCAATAACAAAGGATGAAGCTAGGCAAGATGGTGCACACCTGTAATTCCATTACTCTGGGAGGCTGACATCAGAGGATCACAAATTCAAGCCTAGCCTTGGTGACTTAATAAGACCCTGACTCAAAATAATAAAAAAAATTTAAAAGAGCAGTGAGAAAGTCCTGAAGTGAATCACTATTATCACTGGGGGGGGTATTAAAGAAAGACATTTTTAAAAAACACAAGAGGGCTGGGGAGATAGCACAGTAGAATAAGCGCTTGCCTAGCAAGAGCAGGGTCCTTAGTTTAATCCCCAGTACCACACAAATAAATAAATACATAAATAAAAATTAAAAATTAAAAAATACAAGATATAGGGCTGGGGAGATGGCTCAGTGTAGTGAGTGCTTCCCTGGCAAGCGTGAGGGCCTGAGTTCAATTCCCAGTTCCACAAAAAAAAAAAAAAAAAAAAAAAAAAACTCTTTAGGCCAGGGAGGTATCTTGGTGGTCAAAAAACACAAGATAAAGGTAGATTCAATTTTTTTTTTTTTTTTTTTACAGAACTGGGGATTGAACTCAGGCCTTGCGCTTGCCAGGGAACTGCTTGTTCCACTGAGCCATCTCCCCGGCCCTAGATTCAATTGTTTTCCTGCAAAGGACTTGATGTTTAATAATATAACATCACTTCTCAGCTTTTTGATTAAGACCAAGTGTAGGGCCTGGGAATATAGCTCAGAAGCACAGTGTCTGGCTGATAAGCACAAGGTCCTGAGTCTAATTCCCAGTACCAAAGAAAGAAAGAAAGATGCAACATCTCACACTTGGGGTGGGGTGGGGAGATAGCTTAGCAGACCAAGCACTTGCCTGGCAAGCGCAAGGGCCTGAGTTCAATCCCCAGTAAGATTAAGTGTATTATCTGTTCTGTTCTTCTCAGTTTAATAATATAACAAATATCCATGTGATTTAAACAATTTACATCCCCCAAACTACGTACATTTGCCCAACTAAGTCTTTTTCTCCTCCATGCATATTTATAATGCATCTTAGCAGATTCTACCTCAGGCTATATTCAGTGCTTTTTTTTCTTACTTATTTTTGGCAAATCGGGGATTGAACTCAGGCCCTTGTGCTTGGCAGGGAAGTGCTTATTCCACTGAGCCATCTCCCTGGCCCCACTTTTTTTACTTTGGAAATGTTATGATGTGTTGTTGTTTCAGTCTGTACATACAGCCCAATTCTCCAGTAATTTGAAATTCAGCACTGACTCCTGGAGTACACAACTAGGCAGGATAGGTCAACATCTATCAGCTCATCCAGAACTCCCCTAAATCCACTTGAAATCATTTGTCTTAGGTCTTGTTTTTGGTTTTATTTTCATTGGGAAACACAATGAAAGTGTCAAGGATGGGGTCCAAGGGCTTGGTCTGTTAAACACAAACACATACTTTAGCACTGACCTGTATTCCTAGCTCAGGCCTACTTTTTTTCTTTTTCTTTTCTTTCTTCTTTTTAGCATTAAGAAGAATTTATTGAAAGAAAGCTTCTGTCTGAATGAGACAGGAGAAGAGATTGCCCATTAACCTCATTTCTTAAGGGTATTTATTAGCAAAGCCACAAGGTGAGGCAGGCTGAAGGTGGAACAGATTCATACATAACCACTCAATAAGATGACAAATACAGTTGCTTAGGTGATATTGGTTCAATGGAAAATCACAGGATGGGTGTAAGATGGGACAAAACTATGGTCAACCTATTAGATTACAAGTATAGTTGCTGGTAGGGTAATAGGGTAATATTGATTAAATGGAGATCAAACCAGAAACAAGTCACAGAGCAAGTCACACAGTGAGGCACTTGGGACAGATCAGGACTGTGCCAGAAGGGCTGGGATCAGGAAGTTCAGTCCTCCACCCCAAGGTGATTGATACCTACTTAGAATATCAATTGCTGCTGTTTATCCCTAGGGGAAGTACATGAGCGAGGTGTTCTGTTCCTTGAAGCCTGGCCTGCAATGACTGAGTCTCCAGCCTCAGCTATCTTCTGTGTTGACCTCTGAAAGGGCCCAGCCCTGTTCAACTCCTACAGTATTGCTACCTAATTTAGCTGTCTATAATACCCCCCCTATGAAATGGAGATGGGCTTGGTGGTGCACATCTGTAATCCCAGCATTTGGAAGGCTGACCAGGAGGATCATTGTGAGTTTGAGACCAGCCTGGGCTACAAAGTGAGCTCAAGGCCAGCCTGAGCTGCATAGCAAGACCCTGTCTCAAAAAGACAAAAAAAAAAATTACCCTCTAAAGAAGTACCCCTAACTGCTGTGAGGGGGCAAAGGTTGAAGACCAATCTGACTCCTTTCAGCTGAAGAGGATTAAGTTGGATTGATTAGAGACACTCCACAGATGTCTATCTAAGGGTGCTGACAGACACTAGGTGTTCTTGTCTTAGGTACACATGCAGCTTTAAGTCTCTATCCAATTATCTCAGTGGAAGACATCCAAATGCTATAGACAGAAGGGGGTGGAAAAGTGGGTTGCCCCTCAGGCCTTCTCTTGAAATCACTTATTGATCTTCTTTTTATTGCCCTCAACTCTTGGTGTCACAGTTCTTGCTGAAAGCCAAATAGTCTGAAACAAGTTGGTTTTCCTCAAGCATACACCTTTGGCTTCTGCAACCAAACATGATTTAATGAATTGACAAGCAGTGAATGGTTTTTCTTGCTTAGCTAACAAAAGAGCCACTCAAAGAACTACTTTGATGGCAGCCTTATTTTTCATTTCTTATTTTCTTGAAGAATATTATAAGATATTCATTCTATCTTAACAAAATTTCTCTTTCTTTTTCTTGTATTTTAGGAAGAGTCTACAGGGTGTTCAGGGTCTCACTACTAGATCAGACTCCTAGTGATTCTCCTGTTTACAGCCTCCCAAGTGCTGGGATTACAGGTGTGTGCCACCACACCCAGTCTCAATGCCATCTCAGTGCACCCATTGTGACAGGGCTGGCACGGCATGCCCGGGGATTGAACCCCCAGCCCCTGTGCTTGCTTTCAGGTGTTTTAATGCACTGAGATATTTGGCTGGCCCTCAAACTTTGTCTTTTTTAGTCTCCTCTCTCTCTCTCTCTTTTTTTTAAAGAATTCTGGTTGTTATAACCATTGTTGTCCTCTGAGTTGAGAATATTGTGATGAGTACAAAATCTTGATTCAGCATTTCAATGAGTAGTGAATTATCCTGCTTTATAGACACTAATTCTGGGTTTCTCTAGGTTTTGTTACCGGTGTCTGCATATTGGTGTCAAACTGCTACTTGTATTGACCAGAACACACAATGAAAATTGTTGCTTTTTATAAGTGGTCCTCTGAGTTTATCTCCTGAGATTACTGGAGTCATGAAAGACCTTTTGATATTATTTTCTGATGTTGTTACTTGAATAACATTTGTACTACATTTTATCATAAGTGCAAACAGTTAGAATGTAACTAAGTGTTGGTGACCTGAAATCCCATCTACTCCAGAGGCTCAGGCAGAAATATCATAAGTTTAGGGGCAGCCTGGGAGAATTAGACTATCTTAAAACAAAAATTTAAAAAGAACTGAGATGTAACTTAGTGACCATTTGCCTAACATGTACAAGACCTCAACCCCCAGAGAGAGAGAGGAAGAAGAAGAAAGAGGAGGAGGACGAGAGGACAGGGGAGAGGGAGAGAGGCAGAGAGGGATAGAGGCAGGCAGGCAGGCAGCAGACAGGAACGAAGTCAGGCAGGAAGATAGGTGGGTATACGTCCTTTGGCTTCATTAGATAACAGGCATACAAACTCACAAATTTACAATGTGAAAGATAATAATTTATCTGGTATCTTCCTCTTTTTTTTGTGTGTGTGGAACCAGGGATTGAACTCAGGCCCTTGTGCTTGTCAGACAAGCACTTATTCTGCTGAGCCTTCTCCCTGGCCTCCTTCCTCTACCCAAAATAGTTTAGGAAAAATGAAAATCTGTTCTGTATTATGAAATCTTATGAATAAATTCCATAATTTTCCTAGTCACATATTCCTATATTTCACACCTCTCCTTTTAGGAGCTCTCAAATGCTTGCCTAAGGACCCTTTGTAATTTCTTTTCTTCCATGATGTTGCTAAAACCTGTGAAAAGGCACAGGTGCATTGCACCCTACTTTCTTTACATTTAACAGTAAGCCCTGCTTTTGGATGGGGCTGTCCCTGGTTACAGAGAGGGTATTCTTTAAGAGGGTGTGGTGAGATGGGGGCAGTGTAGACACTTGGCCAACTACAGTTCATATGTTCTAGCCTGACATCATCCGTACTGAAAAAGCATCTTCTGTGTTACTGCCTGCTGTGAAACCCTCCCTTTGAGTAGGAATACAGGGGCACAGTGCTCCCTGTGATTCAATTCCACTGTACATTCAGAGAATGCTCTTCTCTGACAGATGTCACAGGGTCTCCACACTACTTTGATTCTTGTTCATGAGTTATCTTAATTAGGTGGCCCAAAGAAGGAAGGGAGAAAGGGTTTTAGAAAAAACAGGCCTACAAGAGAGTCAAGTCCACCTATATCTGGCACTGCATTTCAGACATTTACATCTACTACTAGGAGCTTCTGTGTGGTCTTAGCCACTTTTCTTTCTTTCTTTCTTTTTTTTTGCGGAACTGGGGATTGAACTCAGGCCCTTTCTCTTGCCAGGGAAGTGCATATTCTACTGAGCTATCTTCCCAGCCCTACCAACTTTTCTTGTTGTTAAGACAAAATACCAGATGCCACAAGTTAAGGGATAAAAGTTTAGCTCACAGGGGATTTTTTGTTTTGTTTTTGTTTTTTCTTAGGATGGATGATTTTTTTTCTCTCTCTTTTGGCGGGAATGAGGGATTGAACTCCGGCCCTTGCACTTGCCAGGGAAGCGCGTATTCCACTGAGCCATCTCCCTGACACTGTTTTTATTTTTTCTTTTTGAGATAGGGTCTCGTTATGCAGCTCAGGCTGGCCTTGTGCTCACTTTGAAGCCAAAGCAGGTCTGGAACTTACAACAGTCCTTTTGTCTCAGATTCATGAGTGCTGGGATTACAAGTGTGCACCACCAGGCCCAGCGTTTTAGTTCACAGTTTATAGAGGTTTCAGCCCATAATCAGCTGGTTCCAAGGCAGATTGGCTTTGCAGAGAACAGTTTACAGCACGTAGATGGTAGCAAAGCAACAAGAGGGGACAAAACCCATTCTGTCCCTTATATTATATCCAGTCTACAGGATTAGGGCAGTGCCGAGCCAATCAATGAATGGTTTAGTAATCATAATCCTAAATCCTAGAAGCCTTAATCCTAACATTGCATCATGAATGAATCACAAACTCTGTTTCAGCCATCTCTGAAAAAGCCCCACATATGAGTGCATGAGGTTTTGGGGGGACATATAGACCCAAAAGCCATAATGCCAGTGCATTTCATACTTTCCAGGGCAGTGCTGCATGCAGCTCCTCAACAGGAGTCACTCCACACCTCTCTCATACTCTGACTCCTGTGATCACTGCTAAAGGAGCCTAAATTGCTCACCGTTGCATTTGAGATCACTTAATCAACTTCTGTTCTCTCTTTCCATTTTGTGCTGGGATCATAGATGTGTACCACAATGCCTGGCTCTCACACTCACTCTTCCAACCTGAGAGGTATTTCCCCAGAGTCTTGGCCCCTGGTGTTTACTTAAACCATCACCCAATTATTAAAACTAACGCTAATCTAGGTTCTATTGTGAATAAATTTAGTTTGTTTACCTGTTTGTTTGGCACTGAGATTGAAACCCAGGACTTTGGATATGCTAAGTAAGAGCTGTAGGAGATCAATCCCTGGTATTGAAAAAAAGAAAGAAAGAAAAAAGAGCTGTAGATTTAATTGTTTCCAATTAGGTAGTTTTGAAATCTGGTGGCAGCCTGGGGAGATAGCTCTGTAGAATAAGTGCTTGCCTGGCATGCACAGGGTCCTGAGTTCACTCCCTGGTACTATAAAAAAAGGTGATTATTCAGGGTGGGATTAACTTATTATTCATTCATTTATTTATTTATTTATTTATTTCTATTACAGTTTTATTTGGAAATAACCTATTTAGAGAAACCCTTGATGTAGAATGAAAGGGACATGGGAGATGGCTCAGTAGAATAAGTGTTTGCCTGGCAAGCGCAAGGGCCTGAGTTCAATCTCCGGTTCCACCAAAAAAAAAAAAAAAAAAAAAAAAAAAAAAGACTGGGAATCCCCTGCAAAAAGATTAAACATGTGAGAGAGATCTGATAGAGAAATTCTCTCACTGACTTCGAAGAGAAAGTAAGCCAGGAATATGGGTAGCCTTCTAGGTTACAGAGGTCCTTGTTTGGCAGATAGTAATGAAATAGGGACCTCAGTCCTACAACCACAGAGAAATGGATTTCGCCTACAAATGGTAATTTATTTCTTACTTGCTGTGACATTGTTAAGCAATGATAGAAAACCAATGTACTTATTGTTTGAAGATCTTTTGTTGGTTTCATATTTACATTAATATGCTGGAATTTCCTAGATGGCAGGAATGAGACTTTATTTTTGCCTTTTTGAAACAGGGTCTAGCTATGTAGTTCTGGCTGGCCTTGAGCTCACTTTATAGCCCAGACTGGCTTCAAACTCACAGTGATCCTCTTGCCTCAGCTCCCTAGCATTAGGATTACCTGTCTGTGTCACCACGCATGGCTGAGATTTATTTAATTGAATTTTGTACTCCCATTCCCACCACAGCCATAATATGCTAGTGATGAGACTTGCCTTAATTGAACTGTTGGAGATAATGAGAAATAGAAATCCATGGTCATGAAGGTATCTGCTGTTAAGCAGCAGCTAAAATCACTACCAACGTTGAGTGTCCTGTGCTGCCAATGTTAAAAACAAATTTCTGCATATCAGGTACCTTCTGGACATCTTCACAGGAATATCCAAAACTCAGTAAGTCCCACTGAAAATTTCCTGTTCCAAACTTGGCCTTTCCTCAGTATATCCTAATTCAGTGAATGACACCTTCAAATGTCCACTTATCTTGGGGCTTAGTTTCAGCCTTTGTTGGCTCGGGCTCTCTTACCCCAACATCCAATCTGTTGCCAAGTCCTGTCCATCCTCGCCCTCCTGTCCTTTATTGGCATGGCCTAGTTCAGAAGCTGTCACCTAGAATACTATGAGAAGCACCTAGAATACTATGAGAGGCACCTACCTGTGTCGCTGGACCAATCTCCCATCAGCATAGCTCTAATGATGCCACTGCACCACTTACCCACCTTTCAAGAATCCATTAGCTTCACATTCAAAACTCTCTATGACTTAAACCTACATTTGTCATATTTTCTATCATTGTTAAAATGTGCACTTTATCTTTAAAGTTATTTTGGATTGACTTTTAAAACTTATTTCAAACTGTTATTGCCTTTGCAGGTCCATGTACGGTGACTGCCACCTGCAGCTTTTCCACGTACACCTTACCATCCCTTTTACTTCAGACCCAGTGTCCTACCAATTCTCTACAGTCGGGATATTCTCATACCTTGGACTCTTTAGCATATATACTAACCGCTTGACTTGTTGAACTGCCAGGAGAAATGTGGTTCCAGAGCCAAATTGTGAGTGCCCACAGCTAAACAAAAACATTCTATTCTGTTTGCCTTGAGCTCCCATTCGTTTCCCCAAGATACCCACCATTTTATTCATCTCAGCTTTGAGATGAATAAAGCACCCGCTCACTGGCCCAAATGTTAGGATCCAAAACGTGTACGTCATCAAACGAAGAAAAGGGATTTGGCACCCTTTCATAGTCAAGGCCAATTTTCTCGTTTGCTTTTCGGTGCTTTTAACCAGTCACCTCCCTCCCCCAGCCTCTGGTGTCCGCAGCTGTGGGTACCCTAGAGTTCCCGCTTTTTGAGAACTAGTTTTGCTTCCGTCCACTTCTTCCATAAGTTTGGGACTTTAGTCTTCCTGTCCCCTCCCTTGCCTCTCCCAACTCTGTCAGTGTCTGCACTAATAAGTGATCTGGCGTGAAAAGAAAAACAAAGAAGCAGAAACCGTCCTGGGGTTCCAGCGGGCTTTCCTTGGCTCAGAGACGTGCTTTCCCCTGGCTGGGTCACCACCTCTGCCCGCCAGCGTGCTGGGCTTTAGCGACCTCAGCAACTTTGCCCACCCCCTCGCGGCGTCTTGGTTTGGCCAGTCCGGCGCCGGGCGTTCTACCCCCCTCCTTCCTTTCAGGTTGGTTCAGCCCCCGTCTACTCCGGGGTGGTGCTAAGCCGGCGCCAGACAGACCCTCGACTTCGGAGGGGCAGTGCGGTGCCTCTGGCCGCTTCCTCTTCGGCTGCTTCAGCTTCTGCGTCCTCCTCGGCCACCTTACCGTCCTCGGGGCCCCGAGACGCCGGTGCATGCCCCACCAGTGACCCAGCTAGAGACATGTCCACCCCGGCTCGGCGGCGCCTCATGAGGGACTTCAAGAGGTAAACCCGTCGGGCGAGGGAGGCCTGGGGCTGCCGGCCGGGCGAGGGCGGGTCCGACGCGCCACTGGGCGGCAGTGGGGGGCAGCCGCGAGCGGTCGCAAGGGCCGGACTGGGAGGCCTGTTTGTTTCTCCGAAGGCTTCAGGAGGATCCCCCGGCTGGTGTCAGTGGGGCTCCATCTGAGAACAACATCATGGTGTGGAACGCGGTCATCTTTGGGTGAGTGTGCCCCGGTGCCCGGGGGACTGGGGGCCGCGACCCGGCTGCCGCTTGGCAGGGCCCGGCGCAGGCGGAGGCCAGGAGGAAGGGTGTTGGGGTCTGGCTAGGCCTTGGCGCCTCCCCGGGCCTGCGCCTCGAGTAGCGTGGTTCCTGCTGCAGGGGGAGCCGTTGTGGGGGGCCCCGGGCCGGGCGGGGAGCGGTGACGCCGGGCACGGCGGCCTGTGCGCGGTTCCCTGGCAAAGGCGCGCTCCGGGGGCGCCGGGGCCTGGCCGCGGTGCTGACCCGAAGTGGCGCTGACCGCCCTGCGGAGCAGCCCTGCCCCGCGGCGAGCCGGAGGGAAGGGGCCCCAGGCGCAGGGACTGACTGGCCTTTTTCTGTTGCAGGCCTGAAGGGACCCCATTTGAGGACGGTAAGAGAGAGTTTCTTCACCCACCTTTCAGGAACCTGACCGTCTAGGGAAGGGGTTCCCATTCATCTTGCGAGTACTCGCTACTTAGTAACCAGCTTCTACCCAGCCTCTCCTACTAAAGCTTGAGTGGAGTCCAGTGTATAGCAGGTTTTTCTCTGTAATGTCTGCTTGACTAAAAGGCACCTGTTTAGGTTTGTTTTCATGGTTTTTTAAAAAACCATTCTCGATGAGGCAGTAACTTGAAAAGGAGCATTGAAGCACTGGTGATAAGAGTTTTGGGGTTTGGTCTGTGATGCTGCTAAGCCCTTCCCCCATTGATATACTGAGGACGAAAGCAACCAGTTGTTGATAATCAGCAGAGACCCGAAGATCCATCTGACTCAGAATTCTGTCCCAAGAGCAGAGATTGTGGTCAGCAGGTACTTAGTAGGTGTTTATGGGGTGCTAAATGGATCTGCAGTCTGACATTGAGTGCCTGTCAGTTTCACTACAACATGGTCTTAAATGTCTGATGTGGGTGCATATTATTTCTTGATCTTAAATGAATATTTCTGTGTTTGCTCTCAAGATTTTATGGTCAGTGGTCTCAAAGCAGCTTTAGAATAGAGGTTTACAACTTTCGACCAAGGTGCAACCTACTGGAAAGTACTGTATATACCAGTAGACATATAAGTTTTGGGTAATTTAGGTGTAACTTTTAAAAGCACATGTTATTTGTTCTTTAGACACTTTCCATTTTGGGATAATTACAGATTCATGTGTAGTTACAAAGAGTACTAGGGAGACCCTGTATATCCCGCCGCCCCATACCCTTTCTTCCTTAGTAGTATCTTGAATGTCTATACTGCAGTATCACAACCAGGAAGTTGACCATAATCTAATTCTTAAATGAATTCTTTTTTGTGTGTTTTTCATTGTTTTTTGACAGTTTAATACATTTAAATGATGGTTAGAGGTATTTGAACTCATGAAATTCTATATATTTGAAGTTTTTAAAACAGAAAAGGAGCTGGGCGTGGTGACACACACCTGTAATCCCAGCACTGGGGAGGCTGAGGCAAGAGGATTATTGTGAGTTTGAGACCAGCCTGGGCTACAATGTGAGCTCCAGGCCAGCCTGAGCTGCATAGCAAGACCCTGTCTCAAGAAGAAAAAAAAGAGAGAGAGGAGAAATGGGTATTTCCGTTATTTTTCCTCAATGATTGATCACATAGCATTTTGCATATATACATATACTCCCTTCAGTTTGAGGGTGGGAACAAAAACATTTCTGCAACTACTTAATAATTATGTTGCCAAGATGGATTGCTTTTTGATGTTGCCAGTCCCCAAAGTGCTATGAGGTAAGTCAAGATCAACTAATTCTACACTTTGTCTCAAATACTGAGATTTCCTTAGGAAACTGTAGACCAGTTGGCACACATGCTGCAATGGGCTGTTAGCACTGAGAACTAAAAGGTTTGTCATCACTGTAATGACAGTCACCTGACTAGCTGTAGCTTTCTCTCTGTTCCACCCCTGGGTAAATATCACTGCTCTTCAGTGCTGTAATAAAAAGAAATGACAGGAGCAGAGAATGATTCTAAGGGTACAGTGAATCATCTGAACTGATAGCAAGAGCTCTAGACTTACTCTAGTAGAGTACCTTTACTCTACTAGATTGGTGCTAATTCTTTATCACTAGACTATGTGCAATTACCTGTATTTACTTTAACTCTGGTAGGCTTTGTTTTCATTTTTACCTCATTTTATTCAGACTTTTATTCTAGGTAGAGCTGTATTAGTAGTATATCACTTTGCTAGAGGTTAACTACTTAAAATTTCAAGGATGCTTCTCATTTTAAGTGGTATGATTTGAAAAGGTACTCATGGAATCCATTATCTACCTGGATGTGTCCCCTTTGACATTACTGCTGGCTCTCTTTGATGATATGAGTGTATCCTGACATTACTGAAAGGAATTATGCAGGCTAAGTAATAGTATCCTTCTCTGATTCATTTTGTCAAATAGTATGCAACCTATGTAAAGCATTCTTGTATGCTGAGAACTCTTGACTGTGGCCACAAGAAATAGTCTGACCATTTTTTAAGCACTCCTAGTTGTAGTTGAGGAATTTATAAATTAAGGAATAGATTTGTTTAGGGAAAAGTAACATAGATAATTTGTGCTTTTATTTTATTTTTTTGCAGAACCGGGAATTGAACTCAGGCCCTTGCACTTGCCAGGGAAGCGCTTATTCTACTGAGCTATCTCCATGGCCCCAATGTTTTGGTTTTAATGTATTGGTTTTTTTTTTTTTTTTTTTTTTTTTGGTGGAACTGGGGATTGAACTCAGGCCTTTGTGCATACCAGGGAAGTGCTTATTCCACGGACCCATCTCCCCAGTCCCTTTTAATGTATTGTTATAAATCAAGAACCTTCTAACTTTTGCTTCTTCATTGGAAACCATTCATGTACAGGTTTCTAACACTAAATAAAGAGCAGAAAACTTAAGAAAGGATTTTTTCTTGGCTGAACTGGGGATTTATCTCAGGCCCTCGTGCATGCCAGGCAACTGCTTATTTTACTGAGCCATCTCCCTGGCCCCTAAAAAAGGAATAGTTCAAAGTAGTTTACATTCATACACTTGAAGTAAGAAGAATATATCATGAAGTGCTTACACTGCCAAAATGTATGTGTGCGTGTGCATGAGTGTGTACTTTGTAAAAACATCTTGGTGTATATGCTGAATATAAAGGTCATATGGAATATTCCTCAAACATCATCTCAATATTGTTAGTAGACATGATAAGGTAGTAAATCTTTTGTTTTAAAAAGATTCAAAGTCCACTGAGGCTGGTCTTAAAGTAAAGAAATCCTTTGAAGAGTGTTGGCATTATCTTAGAAATCCTAGAAATCAGAATTTTCAGTTATCAAAATTTGAAAATTTGTATGTACTTTGCCTTTTTCTTTAGGGGTCACAAAGTAGTAGCCAAATGCTGAAAAATACTTGCAAAGGTGTTTTCTTTGGGCAGCACAGTACTTTTAAAATTTTGAATTTCTATATGGTTTTAGGCAGAATATTGTCTAGCTCATCCATACCAGTCCTTATTGCCATGCACTAGCCATTTAACATGCTATGTAGTTTTTCTTGTCTCTATGGATGGCATTGATTTACATTCTTCTCATAATGTTTTGACCTCCTCTGGAAGATAATCAAAACCAGTAGAGATTCTGTACAACAATGGTGAGGGTTACATTTTTAGTTATTTTAGAGTTTAGCCTTTCAAATATTCTTGAGTGTAAGCTCTAGTGGAAAATTGTGTAATATTTTGACCATTTTCTTATTATTTTGTTACATTCCAGTAATTGTATTGAGTTTTATACAAAGAAGTTCTAATTGTTTAATGTGACTAAAAGTATGAAATATATGAAAAAGGGACATATTTTATATATCCCACTAATGTGTACATTGAATAAGATTTGGGTAAGTCTTAATTTATGTCTACACAGATACCTCTAAAGATATTTTTTTTGTCTTTTTTTATTTTTGTCTTTTTGAGACAGGGTCTCACTGCAGTTCAGGCTGGCCTTCAGCTCACTTTGTAGCTCAGGCTGGTCTCGAACTCACAACAATCCTCCTGCCTCAGCCTCCCGAGTGCTGGGATTACAGGCATGCGCCACCATGCCCGGCCTCCTCTAAAGATATTAAAAGCTGTTTTAAAAGTTGTGCTTAACTTTTGGCAGCTAGAAAACCATGTTGAAGCTCTGGGCAAGTGTTGGGCAGAAAGCTTAAGGAATTTGTGGGCCACCAATATATATATATATACTGTCTGTGTGTCAAAAATCAAATGCTACCTGATGCCTAATTTCATTAGTTATATATTGCTTACTAATAGTGAAACTTACATCTTAAGTCTTTGTTTTCTTGAGTCAGATCCAGAGGTGTGAGGTTTTAGAATTTTAGCTAAAACAATAGCCCATATTTATGGAGTGTTTATTTTGTGGCACTGTGAATATCTCCCTCACTTAAGCCTGATAACAATACTGTGGCAGGAACTATTATTAACCTCATTTTACACATTTAGAACTTGAGGTGTTATCAAGTTGAACACCTTTGCAAGGTATTACAGCTAGTAAACACCAAAGTGGAGATCTGAACCCAAGCCTAACTTTGAAGCTTGTATGCTCACCCAGCTGTGCTGTTTTTGCTGTGCTTCCTTTTTATGTATTGCTTTACTACTTTTGCATATCATACTTAACAATGGTTTTGATTAAAGTCTTGGTGTGTGATGAAGCTTGACTAGTTTTAGAGCAATTGGTGATAAATCACTTACCTATAAATTTAATCATATTTCAGCATTGATCCCAATGTATTTATATTTGAGTTCATAACCACAAAGTTTTAAACCCATTACTACTCCCATTTTTCTGCATATTGAAATGTTAGTAATAAAAGGAAGGGATAGAGAGATAGCTCTATGGTCTAAGCTTCTGCCTGGCAAGTGCAAGGACTCTCTAGGCATGGTGGCGCAGGCCTATAATCTCAGTGCTGGGGAAGCTGAGACAGGAGGATCACTATGAGTCCAAGCTGCTTAGTGAGGCCCTGTACCACATAAATAAATAAATAGTTAAATTTTTTTTAAAAAGAACTATTGTTTCTTTTCAACAAGGTTTTTGACCAATGGTAAGGTAGAATATGTTCTGAGAGACTACAGTATATGTTTATCCATTCCATAATATTTTACTTCTTTTTTTTGTCTTTTTAGACAGGGTTTCACTATGCAGTTCAGGCTGCCTTAAGCTCACTTTGTAGCTCAGGCTAGTCTCAAACTCACAACAATCCTCCTGCCTCAACCACCCAAGTGCTGGGATTACAGGCCTGCGCCACCACACCCGGCTATTATTTTATTTCTTTTCCTCAGTTATATAGTATCTGCATATTTAGCTTCCAAAAGAAAATAGTTTATGGAGAGGCAAGTTGGGGGGATATAATATATCTCTAGATACCATATTTTATTTTATATTTATTTTGTGGCTAGAGAAGGAACCTAGCCTTTGTGTGTGCTAAACATGTTCTACAACATTAACCTACATCCCTAGCACTGTGTTGCATTTGTAATTAAAGTTTTGGACCACATGGCTATATTAGTTTTAACTTTGTTAACAAGTTATTCACTGTGTCATAGTAGCACACATTTTTTTCAGTATTGTTTTGTGACATGGTAGCAGGATGATTATAGTATTCTTTTTTTCTTAGCAATAGTAAACTTAATGGGAGCTGGACCACATGGCTATATTAGTTTTAACTTTGTTAACAAGTTATTCAC
>PVKA01033133.1:11843-24733 GCA_004027165.1 Ctenomys sociabilis | reverse complement strand
AAAAAAAAAAAAAAAAAAAGAAAGCGGGGCTTTTGGGTTAGCTAAGTTGTTTTAAGCGAATGCTGGAGCAAACCCAGTCAGATGCAGGGAATCACGGTCCGATCCCCAGCTCCCCATGTCTTAGGAGACCAGCCCTTACGACAGCCTGAGCCAGGCCTCCCCTCAAAAAAAAATCCTTCTCAAAGAATAGGGGACCGGACAGGGGGACGGGGAAGGGAGATGGAAGGAGAGAGGAAGGAGAAAGGGGAAGGGAGGGGGGAAGAGAAGGGAGGGGAGGAAGAGTCTCCTCAATGTAAGAGATTTATCTTAACACTTCCACCACACTGAGGCTAAGGTAAGAGAATCAAGTTCAAACACAGCTGAACAATTAAGACATAGAAAAGGGATGGGGAGGGGGCCAGGGAGATGGCTCAGTGGAATAAGCGTTTCCCTGGCAAGCCCAAGGGCTAGAGTTCAATTCCCAGTTCCACCAAAAAGGTTCCGCCAAAAAAAAAAAAAGAACTAGTGATGTAAACCATTGCAAAGGCCTTAGATTCAATCCTTATTAACACCAAACTAAATAAAAGCCATCATCTGTCACCTGTACTGAGCCATACCCCCTTGGCCTTTATTTTTGCTTTGAAAGGACTTAAGTCCCAAAATTGCCTAGGGTGGCTTGAACTTGCAATCCTACCTCAGCCTCTATCTAAAATGCCTTCATTACAGGAATGCACCACCACCACACCCAGCTATCTATCACTAGGGTTTTAATCAGCCTGTCATTTAACCCTTACTCTGTAGTCCATTTCAACAGGAAGAAAAACACATTCTAAATATAGAAAACTCAAGACACATCACTCGTGTTCAAAATCCTCCACTGAGCCCCCTTTATAAATGACTTGAGAACAGTTTCATAAGAGGTAACCACTGGCACTCTTCTGGCTTCCTCCAGTTCTCTCTATCATAATGGCCTCCTTACTGTTTCTCAGAAACATTCTCACTTTAATGTTTCAGTCTAGAATGCTCTTCTAGATATGAATGGACCACTCCAAGTCTACTCAATGCCTCCATCAGGAAGATCAATCATCTGAATAACCTATATAAAACTATAATGCCACCACTAACTACACCCTGGGCCCCATTCTTTCCACATTTCATCACCTAAAATAATGTGTATCATACTTATTTTCATCTATTTGGTCATACTAGGATAGAAAGTCTATAAAAGCATAACTACCATAACCATTAAAGGATCCATACCACATACATGCTCACTAATATGTTCAAATACAAAATACAAACAAACTTTTTTCTATCCTGGGTCTGGTGATAGAAAAGTGGCAGAAAACTTACTTTGTACCAAGTGTGAAGGGAGGTGGGGGTAGCACGGGACACTACCAGGGATCAATCAAACTCACAACCTTCTTGCCGGAAGCTGTGTTCCTGACCTAAACCTATAAACCCAACTACAATACTAAGGAGACAGAAAGATAGCTCATTCAAGGCCAGCCTGAGCAATTTAGCATAATCTTTTCTCAAAATTAAGAACAAGTTAGGGACGGAGTTCAGTACTTCTTGGTTTAATCCCTAGTACCACAAATTTTCAGAGGGTTCTGAAAGCCAGATGTGGTGGTACATGCCTACAATTGCAGCACTGTGGCAAGTTCAGTCAGGAGGATCCTAAATTCCAGGGCAGCCTGGCAACTTAGTAACACTGCTTCAAAATAAAATTTTTTTTAAAAAGGGCTAGTAATAGAACCAGGGCCTGGATTTAAACCCCAAAACGAAACAAACAAACAAACAAAAATCACTCTAAAGAAAAGCACACCAGGGCTGGGGAATAGTTTAGCAGATTAAAGTGCCTGCAAACAGGCACAGGGGCCAGAGGTTCAATCCCCAGGGCCTGTCATGCCAGCCCCACTCCTGGGGTGCCCTGAGAGACAGCATTTGAGACTAGGCATGATGGTGCACACCTGTAATCCCAGCACTTAGAGGAGGCTGTAAACAGGAGAATCAACCACTAGAGTCCGATCTAGTATTGAGACCCCGAGCACCCTATCAGCCCTTCCCTAAAATACAAAAAATTGGGGGTCTGCCCTTAGTTCAGTTGTTTAAGCTCCTGCTCTTGCAAAGGTAGTGAGAAGCAGGATATTGTGGTTCGAGCCCCAGTTCCACCTGCCTTACCAAACCTACCCTTCAGGCAGCCTGAGCCACCAAAAATAAATAAATAAAATTTTAAAAATTAAAAGAACACAAACTCTCTGAAAAATCACCCAGTCAGATACAATCATGTGAGTAATAATGATTTTTAATTTATCAGCATCAAGATCATATACTATCAAGTTGTTAACTCCACACTAATCGCTAGCCTCATACTATATATGTAGTTGGTTCACAGTATCTATTTATCCCAAATACCATAATGAAAAATTTTAAAGTTACTTTACAACAAGCTCTCCACTAAACCATTTTATCTCTTACATTAAGATTAGCTTGGGTGAGCCAGGCATAGTGGCATATACCTGTAATCCTAGCATTGGGAAGAATTGCTGCAAGTTCAAGACCTGCCTGGGCTACAAAGTGAGGTTAAGGCCAGCCTGAACTGTGTATTGAGATCCTGTCTCAAAAAGAGTCCCCCTCCCCGAAAAAAAAAAGATCAGCTGGCTGTAGTGGCACATGCCTATAACCCCAGCACTCATCAGTTTGAGACAGGACAATCACCATGAGGTTGAGGTTGAGGCTGAGGCCACTCTGAGCTCCATAATGAGTAAGTCCAGCTTCAACTACACATCGAGGTCCTGTCTCAAAAAAAAAGTCACTAAATAAAATTCCAAGAGAATTTTACTCATTTAAATTTGTGGCACAGGATACTATTTGTACATTCATTGTCAATTTCTGGCTGTACAACAGCTCAGATTTTTTTAGTATTGAACTTCCTATCAAGGCCAAAGGTTTGAAAAAGACTCCAAAATGGCTACTTAAGTTTTATCCCAGCTGTGGGGCAAAAAGCTGTAGGAAGCTAAGCATCCTGCCACTGCTCAGCATCTCCTTGAAAGATGGAAAACTTCAAGTGCTTCAGGATAACTTTGTGCTTTGGAAAATTAGTAGACTTATTGAAGTTTTATAGCTTCAGCAGCCAAACTGGACATAATCTTCTTTGATCATATTGGTGGTATTGGCTGTTTTCTTATGCAAGCTGTGATAGACTCTTACCAACCACTCAAAAGTCATCTCTACTTGAATCACAGGCACCACTTGATAAAAGCATTTAAAAAATTTTTTATCTTGCTACACAGCTCAGACTCACAGTGATCCTCCTGTCTCAGCCTCTCCAGTGCTGGGATTACAGGCATGCACCACCATGACATTTCAGTGGCTGGCTCGGCACAGACCTAGCACCAGTGACTGAACCCAGGTCTTGTGCTCAACAGGCAGATTCTTTAGACTGCCAAGCTATCTCCCCAGCTCTAGAGCATTTTTTTCTTTATTTTAACAAAGTAGTTGACTTGTAGTACAGTGAATAAAATTCAAGATTGGGTCATGCTCACTGACCAAAACAGGAGTCGACATGTGAGGCACAAAACAAGGTGGAGTGGACAATGACTTTGCCACTGAAGATAACAAACGTAAGGAAGATCAGGGCCAGGGAGACAGTTCAGCACCCGCCTGGTAATCGCAAGGTCTTGAGTTTGATTCCCAGCATCACCCCCCAAAAGTCATGTGACCCTGGAGCTGGCTGATAAAAATTCATACGGAGACAAACCCACCTCTTCCCAGGTCTCCTTAACTAAAAACAAAAATCTACATATACAGTGGTCCCTCACTTGGTACAGAGGTTATGTTCAGACACCCCCATGATGGAGAAATCAGCAAAATAGCAACATTTTAGTATTTATATATTTTAAAGCTTTATAAACCCTTCCCCTACTTAAAAACACTTGCTTAATGTTCTTAGCCATTTTCTAAACTCATAAACCTACATAATTTTAACACATGCTGTCAACTTTTTCCCTATGTTTACACTGTGATGCACAACTGTCTACCTACAGTAAAGCTCACTAAAACTATAGATCTCAGTACTTATACCATGAAAATTCCTTTGATGAAAATTTTCAAAGCGATCCTGAGGTAAACATCCTGTCTGGTTAAGGTCAGCTATTAGTTGCTAGGCAACCTGTTGTCATGTGTTACCAACTTTGCAAAAGTACAAATAAGGAACCGGTTTAAGTAATATATACATATATGTATGTATACAAAAGATAGAATAGATATACAGCTACTTTCTCTTAGTTCATTAAGATAGTACAGATAGGACAGGGGAGATGGCTCAGTGGAATAAGTGCTTCCCTGGCAAGCACAAGGGCCTGAGTTCAATCCCCAGTTACACCAAAAAAAAAAAAAAAAAAAGATAGTATAGATACTTCCTCTTAGTTCATTGATAAGATAGTATAGATATATAGCTACTTTCTCTTAGAGTTCATTGATAAGCTAGTACAGCTATACAGCTGCTTTCTCTTAGTGAAGAAAGGTTTGCACTAATTGTTTAAACAAAGTCTGCATCTTGTCCTCAGAATAACTACATGGTGAGTTATGTGAGGAAACAAAAATCTGGGCTATTAAGAGTGAAAAGGTATGTAAGTTTTGAATGGAGACTGTCAAGTGTATGTGTTGGGAGGATGTTTGTTTTGGGACAAGGTCTCATCATGCAGTTCAGGTCAGCCATCAAGTCACTACATAGCTCAGACTGGCCTTGAACTCCTAATGACCCTCATGCCTCAGCCTCCTGAGTACTAGGATTCATAGGCAAGACCACTACTCCTGGTTAAGAGTTTTTAAACTTATCTGGGCTTCATTTCAAAACATTAAAAAAAAAGTTATTTCACTTGATTTGCTAGCTTCAGAGAAGAGAGCAGAATCTGTGCCCAGAACAAAGGGCTCAGTGATGACATGACTTGGGTGGCATATTCTTCAGAAGGATTTTTTTTTGGGGGGGAGGGGCTGGCTCAGGATGCCTTAAGGGCAGGTCTGATAAGGCTTGAGGATCTGGGGATCAAACCACAGCAACCTGAGCCTGACTGCTTTGCTTAAGCAGGCACTTAAACAACTGAGCTAATGGGTAGGCCCCCTGTGTGGCATATTCTTGGTGGAAGTGACTATAGTACCAGAGCCCATTTTCCTTGTTAGTCTTGAGCCAAGGATACCACCATCCCTAGCTACTTGTCACAACCTAATTGATACAAGGTCTTTTTCCATGTAGCTAAACCATAGTAATATAATAAAATATCAGCTGGACTTTTTTTGATCCTATGTTGCTTTTAAAAACATCTTATGATGCTTCCCTGTCAAGTGCAAGGCCGAATTCAATCCCCAGTTCCACCAAAAATATAAAAATAAAAAAACACCTTGTAAAAGAATAGTATTTGAGTTCAATCCCTGGTTTTGAAAAAAAAAAAAAAAAAAAATAGCACTTGGTAAGTTTAAAAAAAAACAGGGTTACTCAGAGGGTTCCTTAAAAACATACTTGTGTCAAGCTGGCCAGATAGTTCAGTGGATTAAAAGCAACTGCTTAAGCAGATGCAGGGGCTGGGGCGCACCAATGGCGAATGAGGCTATAATACCAGTGCTTGGGAGGCTGAAAAAACAGGAAGGATCACTACAAATCCAGTCTGTGTAGTGACAAGAAAAAAAAAAAAAAACTTGTGTCATGCCACTACAATTGTAATAGTGGAAACAAGTATATCTGTAAGGAAACAAAGATGTTAACAACCCACAATTCTATAACAAAACTGCTAAATAGTTCCATGAAATTAAGTCTGCTGCACTTTTTTCCCCATCACTTCTCAATTTAACATCTGTATAGTACAAATGAAAAGGCACAGACACTAGACAGTAACATACTGTGAGTCAACTGTTAACTGAACTACAACATTTCTTAAATATGTAAAGACATGACTTTTTAGAGTATATTGGAGCCAGGCATGGTGGTACATGCCTGTAATCCCAGCATTCAGAGGCTGAGGCAGGAGGACTGTTGTGAGTTCGAGACCAGCCTGAGCTACAAAGTGAGCTTAAGGCTAGCCTGAACTGCATTGTGAGACCCTGTCTCAAAGAGAGGAAAAAAAAAAAAAAAAAATGAGTGTACTGGAGATATAGCTCAGTTAAAGAGTGCTTGCCCAGGATGCTGAAGCCCCTGGGTTTGATTCCTAATATAGAAGGGGGGGGGGGGGGAGTGTGTATGTGCACGCACGCATAGAAAACCTTGTATAAATACTTTAGCAGTTAATAAGCCAAGTGTGGTGGCTCATGCCAGTAACCCCAGCATTTGGGAGGTTGAGACAGGAAGATTGCTGTGAGTCTAAGGATAGCCCAGTGTACCTAAATCAATTCAAAGCAGTCTAAACTACAGCATGAGACCCTGACTCAAATAAAAAATAAATAAATAAATAAATTTGAGCCATCATGTCACCAATGCAAATTACCTTTGGTCTCTATAATTACAACAGATGTTCAAAGTGGTGGCCATTAGATCCCAAACCTTTACAGTATTGTGAACTGGTGAAACAAAAAGAAAAATATCTACTTTTTTTTTTAATGTACTTAGTACAGGGTCTACAGGGTCTCACTACACAAATCAGACTCGTAGTGATCCTTCCTGTTTTTCAGACTCCCAAGCACTAGGACTGCAGACTGGCACCACCACACCCAGTCTCATTCCCCACGTCAGTACACCCCACAGGCACAGCTGATAGGCAGGCCAGGGATCAAATCCCAGGCCCCTGCATCTGCCTAAGCAGGTGCTTTAATCCACTAAGCTATCTAGCCAGCTCTGGGATTTTTTTTTCCCCAACAGATGTTGTTACCCTTTTATAGAGGGATCTAGGAATGTTGTATATCACAGACAGAGATGTCACATCAAAGAAAACTTATTACACTGCTGGCCCTTAGCCAGAAAAAATTGAAAATACATTTGCCCATGACTATAATCCTAGCATTCAGGAAGCTGAGGCAGGACACTAAGTTTAAGGCTAGCCTGGGCTACAAAGTAAATTTAATGCCAGTCTGAACTGCATAGTGAAACCTTGTTCCAAAAAGAAAAGAGAGGGAAGGGGAACAAGGTATATGCAGCAATGAGCAAGGTCACCCAAGCAGCAGTTCACCACACTAATAAATGCCTGGAAGCTAATGGCCACCACTTTGAGCACATGTTTTAATTGTAGAGCCCAAAAGTAATTTGAGTTAATCTCATTATGCCTCAATAAATATAGTATTAAAATATTTACACAAGGATTCACTAGTGAAAGGATTATCTACATACATGCCAAAAAAGTTCCAACATGCAAAAGTCATTTAATGTGGTTTTGCCTTAAGTACCTAGTACATATTGCAGAATGAACAAAGAATATGAAATAGAATTCACTTTTTAACCAAGGGGTGCTACAGTGGATTGTGAGCTTGTGGTAACTGGATCAGTTCACTGACTGGTTTAGTGTGGTTCTGGGTAACGGAAAAGCCCATCCTGGGTGTGGGTGGCACCAATCAATTAGGCTTACAACTAAGGGCCGAGGGACAGCTCAGTGGCATGTGGCATAAGTGCCTTCCTCACAAGTGCAAGGTCCTGAATTTGATCTCCAGCATCCAAAAATAAAGCTCCCTGTTCACTGGTTTCTGCTTGCCCAGGCATTGTGTTTCTCTCTGACATGCCACCCTGCCTTACAGCCAACCAAGAAATTGAACCTCTACAAAGTGTCTGCCTAAATAAACTTTTTTTTCCCTTTAACTTGTGGATGTTAAGTATTTTATCCCAGCAACAAGGTGGTAACTAAGAGTGGGTGTGGTGGCTCACACCGTAATCCCAGCTCTTTGGAGGCTGAGGCAAGATGATGATTGGAGTCTGAGACCAGCTTGGGGTACACAGTGCATTCACAACCAGCCTAAAGCTCACAGGTACTGTATAGCAAGACCTTATATTATTAAATAATTAAAATTAAACTAAACTTGAACTGAGCTGGTAAGCCGGGCATGGTGGCGCATGTCTCTAATTCCAGCACTTGGAAGGCTGAGGCAGGAAGATTATTCTGAGTTCAAGACCAGCCTGAGCTACAAAGTGAGCTTAAGGCCAGCTTGAACTGTATAGTGAGACCCTGTCTCAAAAAAAAAAAAAAAAAAAAAAAAAAAAAAAAAAACACTGAGCTGGTGATACAGCTCAGTAATAACATACCCCTGGATTCAATCCATAGCACCACAAAAAGGTGGGGAATTTAGGGTATAGCTCAGTAGAAGAGCATGTGCTCAGCACACTTGAGTGTGGGTTCTCTCCTAGTGACAAATAATAAAATAATAATAATAGGGGGCCAGGGAGATGGCACAGTAGAATAAGCGCTTCCCTAGCAAGTGCAAGGGTCTGAGTTCATTCCCTAGTCTTGCCAAAAAAAAAAAAGAAGCTTCAGCTACATCAGTTTTCCCAAGTAGATGGACTTTTAATCAGCAGGAGGGAAAACAAAGATACCCAACTTAGGTTGCACTAAAGAGCACAAATTAGTGAGCTGTTGTTAACAACTAGTCCCGTGAGATGCAGTCACCTCCACATGTACTGTACTAGTACAACAGCTGGCTGAGAAGCAGCTGCTCATCTACAAAAGAGCTGCTACAGAGTAGATTTACCACATGACATGGAGAATGACTAGACCAAGATGTACTAGAATTATGACAGTATAGAGTGGTAAGCGCCTAACAGAAGAAACTAAGAATTATCTTCATTTTAGGACTATCCAAGATAGCTGAAATGTACAATGTTACAAACCCTATAAATTCAGCAAATTAAACTTTCTCAGTACTTTTACATAGCATTTTAAGAGTTGGGCTGAAAAAAATAAAATGACATTTTAAAATGTCCAGTACTGGGCTGGGGATATAACTTAGTGACACAGCACCAGTCACTAAGTTCAATTCTTTGTTCCCTACCAAAAGTCAGCATTACACTTTGTCAACAGAAACTAGTCAGGGCCAAGTATGGTGTCACATGCCTAAAGTCACAGGACTGAGAAGGATGAAGTAGGTAAACCCCAAATTCAAGCCCAGCCTGGGCAATTTAGCGACTTTTAACAGACTGTCTCAAAATGAAAAACTAAAACAGACTAGAGCGAAATGTGAAGCCCCAGTGCTCAATCTCCAGTACTGCAAGAACAAAAATAAAGATAGACATATATGTATGTCACTTTAAACAAACTGTTTTATTCATACAACAGAACTTCAGAAGTTAATAGCCTTGTATGTTAAATATTTTGTAAGAATCCAAATTAACCCAATCCATACATCAGTTTGGTTTGAAAAATAGGTATTAGCAGCTTATTTTTAAAAACTGAGAAAATGAAGAAAGCCAGAAAAACGATTAATCACACCACAAAAAAAGGGAACTAAATCCCTAATCTGTAATGAACTAAGTATTCAGAAGCATCTACCCAGCAGCATTTTCAAAATTAAAGAACCAAAGGGGGATGAAAAAATACAGATGTGCTTTGTACATGATGCCATTATTAAGTACTCTACACATGTACTGATAAAACTAAAATAAGATAAAAAGTGATGAAATGTGTAATAAACTCAACTGTTAAAAGGATGCTTAGCACATACAAGGCACTGAATTTCAACCCCAGCATCACAAGATACATACACACATAATAATCTTGTGTTTGGAGTGGGATAAAAGTTGTAAAGACTATCACATTACAGGAGCAAAACTGTAGCTGGAAACCAACGTGTTAAGTTTTTTTCACTATAGCATAATATTTTAAGAAGCATTTTGGCAGTGAGGAATTAATTGTATTCCTAGAATATTTTACCATTTAGAATATATTGTTATATATGAAATTAAATAAAACTAATAACCAAATACTGTATAAAAGACAATTGAGGTCAGAAAAAAAATTGCAAAAAAGACAGGATGGATCCCAGCCATGCCCCCAAGGTG
Source organism: Ctenomys sociabilis (assembly GCA_004027165.1). Classification (NCBI taxonomy): domain Eukaryota; kingdom Metazoa; phylum Chordata; class Mammalia; order Rodentia; family Ctenomyidae; genus Ctenomys; species Ctenomys sociabilis. Next base: position 14,787 of record PVKA01033133.1, on the reverse strand, counting down.
CGCTGAGCCAGCCAAGTCTGGGCATGGTGACACACATCTGTAATCCCAGTACTAGGGCTGCTTAGTGAGACCCTGTACCAAATACTTTTAAAAAAGAGAAAGGGCCAGGCATGGTGGCACATGCCTGTAATCCCAGCACTAGGGAGGCTAAGGCAGGAGGATTGTTGAGTTCAAGACCAGCCTGAGCTACAAAGTGAGCTCAAGGCCAGCCTGAACTGCATAGTGAGAACCTGTCTCAAAAAAAAAACAATAATAAATAATAATAATAGTAATAATAATGAGAAAGGAACTGAAACAAGACAAAACTATTCTTACCACTCTTTTCTTGTGCCAGTACCAAGAACTGAACCCAAGAAGGGTGTGCATGCAAGGCACTGTCCCACTGAGCCACATCCTCATCCCTGGGACAACTGCAGTTAGGGTCACAAAATTAGGTGCTATAGTGTGTTCCAACTGAAAAATACACAACACTAAAAGTAAACAGTAACACAAACTTTGGACTTTGGAAGACAAAGTGTTTGTTGAGGAATGTTTTAAATGATAACAGAGGAGTTTATCTATGTGTATCTAAGGATAGGCAGAATATGTGAAATTTCCATTCTAAAACTGACTCATTCAATTTGGAGTGAACCTAAAACTGCTCTAGATAATAAAGCTAGTTTTTTTTTAAAAAGTTTGAAAATAAAAATCAAAAAGTGACAAACACCCCAGATACATAAAAGGGAAAATGCTGAGCTTAATGTAAAGCTTAGGAAATATTTGGATAATGTATTTCAATATGCTTGTCTATCTTATATTTCAAAAAATTTGCCCAACATCACCAAAGTCTCCTGCAGTTTAGTATGGCACTCTGCATTTCAGAAATTTCATGCTAACAATTGTAAGACAAATACCTAAAGCTGTGGATTCTTTTTTTTTTTGGCAGAACCAGATCGAATTCAGGCTCTTGTGCTTGCCAGGGAAGCACTTATTCTACTGAGCCACTTCGCCAGCCACTAGGACAAACACCTATAGATTAGTGCTAACCTACCTAAAGATAAAAAATAGGGGCTGGAGAGATGCCTCAGTAGAATAAGTGCTTGCGGGGCAAGCGCAAGGGTCCAAGTTCAATCCCCGATTCCACCAAAATAATAAAAATAAAAAAGTCTCCAAAGTATTTCTTAAATTTGTACTACCCTACGGCCCCAAAAGCTACATTTTCTTCAGATCTAAAACATAGTGTTTCAAGTTCACTCTACACCTCCATACTGACTTATCTCTTTTTTTTCTTTTTGTATTTAGGGAAGCATCTACAGGGTGTTCAGGGTCTCACTACTAGATCGGACTGATAGTGATCCACCTGTTTACAGCCTCCCAAGTGCTGGGATTACAGGCACAGGCCACCTTGCTGTCTCTGTGCCACCAGCACGTCTTTGTGCACCAGTGAGTCTCAGTGCACCAGGGCAGCAAGCCTGGGGATTGCAGCCCCAGGCACCTGCTGCTACTTGCAGGCCCTTTAATCCTCTGAGTTACTATTGACTTCTCAAACAATGTTTTTCAATAACTAATTTGCTTTGCAACATTCTTACAAGTTTTATAAACAAAATTACATTTAGGAAACTACATAGGGTACTGAAGTTTTAGTTGGTTTGTTTTTGAGACAGGATCTTGCTATATATGTAGTTTATGCTAGCCTCAAAACTTTCAGGCATTGCATAAAAGCCTGCCTGGCAAGCACAAGGTCCTGAGTTCTATCCCTGGTACCACCAAGAAAAAAAAAATTCTCAGAGATCCTCCTGCCTCAGCCTGGGGTCACAGAAGGATGCCATTGCACCTAACTAGTTTTAGCTCATTTTAATGTCAAAAATATTTTTAAAATATTTTAGCCAGAATCAGGTAGATGATGTACACCTATAATCCTAGCAGTCAGACTGATGAGGTAGGAGGACCCTGAAGGCTCAAAGTCCTCCTGGGTCTCTCAGAGATTCTTTTTTTTTATATATATTTAGTATAGGGTTTATAGGGTCTCACTACACGGATCGGACTCATAGTGATTCTCCTGTTTTCAGCCTCCCAAGCCCCTGGATTACAGGTGTGCCACCGTGCCACCCCCTCCAGCATCTCATCGTGCCCAGGGCAGGGCGGGCATGGCACTCCAGGGATCAAGGCTCAAACCCAGTCACTGCATCTGCCTAAGCAGGTACTTTAGTCGCTGAGCTATCTGGCCAGTTCTCTCATGACATCCTGTGCCCACCCTCCCAAAAAAATTACAGTCAGGAATGATGGCCCACACTTGTAATTACAGCTGCTTAGGAGGTTGAGACAAGAAAATTATAAATTTGAGCACAGTGGGGGCAATTTATTAACTTAGGCTAAGGCTGGCCAGATAGCTCAATGGACTAAAGCGCAAGGGTTCAGGGTTCCATCCCTGGCATGCCTCACCCTCACCCCTGGGGCACACTAAGAGGATGACTGAGACTGGCTTGGTGGCACAAACCTGTAATCCCAGTGCTTGAGGAGGATTACTATGAGTCCAATCTGTGTAGTGAGACCCTGTAAACCCTGTACTAAATACATCAATAAATAAAGACACACAAAACAATGTAGCTAGGGCTGTAACTCAAGAGTAAGGACCCCGAGTTCAAACCCATGTAGTGCGCAGGTACACACAGAGGGGGAAAAAAAAAAAAAGAGGAATATAACTGAATTTGATCCCTAGTACCACAAAAATAAACAGGTGACACAAACCTGTAATTCCACCATTTAGGAGGCTAGGGAAAAAGGATGACCAGGAGTCTCAAAGCCAATCTGACTTACATAATAAATTCAAAGACATCATGAAATATATAGGGAAACCCTGTCTCAAAAATAAACAAAGGGACAAGAGAGGAAGGAGAGAAGGGAGGGAGTGACAGATGGGAGGAGACAAAGACAGGGAGACAGAACAGATAGGAGTGGAAGGAGG
>PVKA01033133.1:0-11743 GCA_004027165.1 Ctenomys sociabilis | reverse complement strand
AGGCTGTACACAGTTCAAGACCTGGCCGAAATACATAGTAAAATTCTGTCTCAAAAACAAAACAAAGGGGCTGGCAAAATAGTTCAGTGGTCTAAAGAACCTGCTTAGGCAAGAGGTGCACTATCTGTGTTTTTGGTTGGATCCCCAGCACCACAGACAGTAATAGCCGGGGCCCCCAGGGTGGGCTCAGCCAGCCAGCCAGCCAGCCACACCACAGCCAGCCAGACACACACACACACCACACACACACACACACACACACACACACACACACACACACACAGCAAAAAAAAGCTGAATTTTCTGCATATAAAACCTTAATATAAGACAGAATGGCATGTTATTTTTTGAAACTTCCCAGCAGAAAGTTAGTTTTAACACTTAGGACCATTCAAGAAATACTTCAGGCTGAAGGGGGGAGAGGGAGTGCATGCCTATAATCCCAGCACTGGAGATGGGATCTCTGTGAATCTGAGGTCAGCCTCAACCACACAGAGACCCTGTCTCAATAAAAACCAAACCACCTACCTACCCAAAGAAATGCTTCAGCTAGTATTTTTGAATGACATAAAAGTTTTGTTCTTTTAAAAAAGAATGTATGTACCAAGTTCATAAAATATAGCACTTCATCTAGGCACAATGGTGAATGTGCCTCTAGGTAGGCAGAAAGATCCTAAATTCAAGGCCAGCAATTTAGAACTTGTTTCAAAATTTATAAAGGGTTGGAGAAATAGAGGCTCAATAAACAGGATGATGGTACACACCAGTAATCCCAGCACTCTTTAAAACAGAAGATGGCCAGGCTAGCCTACTGTGTGAGACCCTATCTCACAGGGACAAGGGTGCAGCTCAGTGACAGCTCACCCTAGATCGGATCTCCAGTACCTCACAAAAAAATAAAGCACATTTCAAAGAGGCTGGCTTTCCCTCCCTCCCTCCTTCTGGCTGGCAGTACTAGAACTGAATCTAGGGCTGGGGAGATAGCTCAGTGAAATAAGCACTTCCCTGGCAAGCGCAAGGACCGGAGTTCAATTCCCAGTTCCCCTGCAAAAAAAAAAAAAAAAAAAAGACTGAAACCAGAACCTTTACAATGAGCTACATTCCCAGCCCTATTCTATATTTTATTTCAAGACAGTGGCTCACTTAAGTTGTCTAGGCTGGGCTTGAATTTGCCACCTTCCTTGGGTCTCCCAGAGCAGTGAAAATACAGCTATCACCACTGCACCTGGCTCTAACTAGTATCTAACTGAAGAAGCACAACACTTGACAATCTTAAGGCTGAGGATACAGTTCAGTGTTAGGACTCACGCTTTAGAACCCCATCAAAAATATCATGTGCAAAGCCCTAGGTCTGACACCTAGTACCCCCTCAAAAAAGTAATCTTAAAAGAGAAATCAGTTACTGAGTACAAATTCAATTCTACAGTACAGAGTAATACAAAGGACCTGGACTGGTGTGGGGCTGACTGTGGAATCCCATCACTTGGGAGGCTGAGGTAGGAGGAAAATGTGCTCAAGACCAACTTGAACTATGTAGTGAGACCCTGTAACTAAACAATAAAAATAAGTAAGTAAACCTTAGTGTGGTAGCCCACACTTTTAATTTCAAAACCCCGGGAGGCTGAGACAGAAGAATACAAAGTTCAAGGCAAGCCTGAATAATTTAGAAGAGATAGGGTCTCAAAATAAGGATAGGGACATAGATCAATTCAAAGGCCCTGGGTTTGACCCCCCCCAATTACCAAAAAAAAGATAATAGATCAATAAAAATTCTGCCAGATGTACACATCTGTGATTCCAGTACTCAGGAAGCTAAAGCAAAAGGTTGGCCACAAGTTCAAGGCCAGCCTGGAATACACAGTGAGACCCTGACTCAAAAAAAAAAAAAAAGAACAATCCTAAACATTTTTTTTTAACTATAGAAGATTTTTTTGTTGTTGTTAGCTTACAGAATGAAATAATTAGACTTCTGAAGTTAGGCAGTACAAAGAGATTTCTTTCAACTATGTCAAAACCAAAACTTATTTTAGTTGAAGCGCTGGGCATTGAACACAGCACCTTGGCCCTGAGCTACATCCACAGCTCTTTTTTTTTGGAGGCATTCACTGAGTTTTCTGGGCTTAAACCTGGGATCTTCCTGCTTCAGGCTGACAGAGGGGTGTTTACAGGCCCAAAAATGTATTTGCCAAAGGCAACATCAAGGAATTTGAGATTAGCTAATTATCTCAAAACTACATGTTTTGAGATAGCAGACATTTAATGTGTTTTTTTTTTTTTTTCCTTTGGTGAGACGGGGTTCAACTCAGACCCTTGCACTTACCAGGGAAGCACTTATTCCACTGAGCCATCTCCCCAGCCCAATTTACTCTTCATATTCAGTTTTTGGTTTTCAAAAGACTTACTGCAAAATTAGGATGTCACAGTAATTAGCTTGGCAAGATGGATTTATAAGAAGCTCTAGATTTAAACTCACAGTAGAAATTCAGACATTAGAAAATTAGCACTATAGATCCACTCAGGTGATTTACATACCAAAAAGATCACTTCAGTTCTGTAGTACCATGTCATAAACTCTTCCTAAGTTTATGCTTAGGTTAAAAAAATTTTAAAAACAGCATTTAGTTACTGATGTTCAGCTTTCCTTGCCACAATTCTTCACATTTCTACTAAAAAGATCAACCACTTCAGTGGAAAGTGTCCTAAAACATGATTAAATTGTTACCAAAAATATAAAATAAAATCTCTTACCATATGTCTCAAAAAAAAATTTTTTTTTTTTTTGCATAACCGGGGACTGAACCCAGGCCCTTGTGCTTGCCAGGGAAGCACTTATTCTACCATCTTCCCAGCCCCTAAAAAACTGTTTAATAGTGTCCTGCCAGTCATCCAAAAGGTAGGAATCCCAATCTAGACCATGGGTCAATGAAGTATTTAATCAAAGTATCTTTGCAAAAACAAATGTGTTCTTTCTTAAATCTGATTGATCTACCAACTTCACAAAGTTTTACTTGCCCTTCCCACTTTCTTACTCAGGTACCCTACTTCTTTTCAAACAAGTCATAAATGCTCAGGATTTACTCAAAAAGTACAATTATTCACTTAATTACTGACCTGGGGAAAAAAAGGCCTCATGAAAGTCAGGTGTGGTGGTACGTGCCTCTAATCCCAGCACAGTGAAGCTGAAGTGGGAGATTTCACAAATTCAAATGGTACCAAACTTTAGAAAAATAGGTAGCGATGTTATTATTCAATTTTCAGGAATACACTTTTTTTTAGTAGAGTCCTAAGAAATACGACATTTGGGTTAAGGAGATAGCAGCATAAGCATCTGGCTGGCAAGCACAATGTTCTGAGTTGGATCCCTGGTATCCATACTAAGTGGACCCCTGAACCCAGCGTGGTGGCCCACACCTGTAATCCTAGTACTGGAGAGGCTGAGACAGGAGGATCACTAGGAGTCTGAACTGCGTAGAGGGCCTGTATCAAAAATTCAATTAATAATTGACACAGAGTGAACTATTATATGACTGATTGCAAATTCATTTTTATTTTGGATAAATTTTATTGTCCTATTCATTTAACTTTGTAAATGAATTTATCTACAAGGTGCAGTCTATTAATCTCATGCGAAATATTTAATCTCTTCAGAAATACTTCTCTGAAAATCAGTCTATACCTTATGCCTTTCACAATTCAGTACTTGTCTATAATTTTAACATTTCAATAATGAAAAAATGCAATAGTAAAATAAAATATGTGACATTTGAGGCAGGCATGGTGGTGTGTGCCACCACGCACTTGGGAAGTTGGGACTGGTGAACTTGATAGCCAGTCCAACATCATCCTGATCTAGATTACCAAAGCAAAGAGACAGAAAAAGAACATCTGGGTCTGGCTGGGCTTGCCAAAGATAGCTTAAGTTTCGGGTTCGGATCCCGGGGCACCGCAAAAAAAAAAAAAAAAGTGGCATTTGACTTGAATGACTTCAAATGGGAAGTTTACGTCTAAGTTTATTTTAAATACAACACTTTCAAACCACTGAAATCACTTTCTTAAAAGCTACAAAGCACAGTTCTCACAGGGGTAACCTGTAAGCACAGGTAAGGGACAGCTGCAGAGTGTGGTACAGCAAAAAGCAGAGATTCTTGAGTTTGGCCTGAGGCAATCTCTATAGAAGCCACAGCGCCCCGCTCAGCACCCTTGGGGCCTACAAGTAGTGAGCTCGCAGAGGCGAAGCTTCCCCCTGATGAGCAGAAGAGCCGCCACTGTACTGGCCCGGGCTCAGCGGGTGGGAGCCGGCTCTGGAGAAAGTGTGAGACGGGGCGCGCGAGAGAAACAAAAACCTGTGGCCGAGAAGTAATAAGGAAGTGCCCGCGCGCGCGCCCGCCCCTCCCACCGGCAGGGACCCGAAACACCGGGGCTGACACCGCGCCAGGGGCACACGAGGGGGCCGCTCGGGTACCGGGAACAGAGTCCGGAGCCTGCAACAGTTCCAAACGCCGTGCCCTCGCCCGGGAGTTAGGGCGGAGGGGCTCGCCGTTCACTGCACCCGCCCGAAGCGCGGGAGAACGGAGCAGAGCAGTTGACGCGCTCGCGGGCACAGGAAGAGCGGAGCCCGCGCGAAGCCAGGTTCACAACAGTCGCTACCGCCATCCTGAGCCTCCAGGCCCGGGCTGGGGGCCGCCGCGGGGCTCAACCTGCGCCCAGTCCTCCGCTTCCTGGAGCCTCAGCGCCGGCCTCTTGCCTCCAGGAGCCGAAGGCTCCGCGAACCGCGGGGAGCGGAGTCCGCCCTTCCCGCCTCGCTCCACTCCCCACTCCCGGCCGGCCCTCGCTCCCCGGAGCTCCGGGAAACACTTCCAGTGGCCCCAGGGCCAACACGGATCTTTCTTCCACCCGCACTCGCGCCCGCAGGCTGACACCGTCCCCTTGGGCTAGCCCCTGACCCCAGCCCACCTCACCTCAAGCGGTTCCGGCGGCGCTGGACACAGGAATCTCCTGGGTCCCCGACTCCGGCTCTCCTCGACCCCCCTCTTCGGTTAACTCCGCTTGTTTCTCTACAAAATGGCGCCTGAGGTCGCGCGCTCACGTCGCGGCCTTTCCCCTCCCCGTTCTCATTTCATCATTCGCTGCCCGCCGGAGGTGGGATGGCCCCAGCATTAGCCAATGACCGCAGGCAGCCCGTAGCTCTCGTCCAATTACCGATAGGGGCCTGCGGATTTAAACCAATCACACACTATCACTCACAGAAATCGAGGAAGAAACCAGATTCCTGCTAACAACTACCAATCCAGACTCCGACTTCGCGAGCTTCGGCCAATTGCCGTTCACCAGTCCCTAGGGACTGGAGTCCGCCTCCCCCCACACGCCTGCGCTACCCAATAGGGCCAATGGAGAGCCACCAATAACTTCGATTTGAGGCTCCACGGACTTTCCACCTGCCTCAAGTCTTCCACTAATGAGGGTCTGCTGCATTGCCTCTGAGAAACAATATGGGAGAGTTCCCTGACGCCATGCCGCTCCTGCGCGGGAACTTGTCAGCGCCAATGTGAGGGGGCCCCTTACTTTTCTTCCTCTTTGAAATGACATGGCGTGGCAGACTACCAGAATCCACAATGGAAACGTTTCCCTCCGATCGTACCCCACCAGAAGGGAAAGCAAGCTAAGAGCGGTCTACAGTGGGACTTTGCATCGTGGGATAAGTAGTTGTTCGCCCCGCCCGTCGCAAGTATAGAACGTCATCTCTCCGCCACTAGCGTGCATCCTTGTGGGGCAATGCATGCTGGGGAATGTAGTCTTCAAGTGCCCACCTGGTTTTTAGCTTGATTCATTGAATCAGAACTTTCTCTTGAAAGCTCCGCTTATCCAAGAAGGGATGTGAAACTCGTGTTCAGTCACGCCTTTAATTCCAGCCACGCAGGGTCAGAGCAGGTCAGCCTGGGCAGCCCAATGAGACTTTGTCTCAAAATAAAATTTAAAATATTTAAAAAGCACTATGGATGTAGTATCATTACAGGGATAGGGGTGTTGGGGAGTCATAACCCTAAAAAGAATCAATATGCATCTTGCAGAAAGGTGGAAAGTAATTCTCCAGGCTTGAGTTCTAGAAGAAATGAAAATGGATACCAGTGCGCTTCAGGACGGACACCTTTAGCAGTATTTTGTTATTTATAAGATTCTGTGGTCATTATTTCCAGATCAGAAAGGTCTGGTAAGAAAGTGTAGATTAGTTAGCTTTTTGAAAAACATGTATTCTCTCTCCTTACCCTGTCCTCAAGCTAGCCTTAGTAGCTTCTTTCCTGGTCATCAGTGTGACGCTGCCTTATGTGCCTCAGTATACTTCTTTAATTAAAACTGTGGGAAAGGGCCAGGGAGATAACTCAGAGGCTTAAACGCCTGCCTCAGAAATGCAAAGTCCTGAGTTCAGTCCCAATGTGTGGATCAAAGGCCAGGAGTGGTGGCACATACCTGTAATCCCAGTACTCCAGAGGCCAAGACAGGAGGAACTCCGTAAGTTAAATACCACTATGGACTACATTGGTGAGACCCTGTCTCAAAACAAAACCTCAAAAATAAAAATAAATAAAACTGGGCTGGGGAGATGGCTCAGTGGAATAAGTGCTTCCCTGGCAAGCACAAGGGCTTGAGTTCAATCCCTGGTTCCGCCAAAACTAAATAAAACTGTGAGTAAGTGGGCACTCACTTATAGTCCCAGCTATTTAGGAAATTGAACCAGAAGAATCACTTGAGCCCAGGAATTTGAGGAACAAGAGTTGGGCACATTTCATTGTCTTTTTTTTCTTTATAACAAGAGAAAAGGGGCCAGGGAAATGGCTCAGTAGAATAAGCTCTTCCCTGGCAAGCACAAGGGCCTTGACTTCAATCCTCGGCTCTACCAAAAAAAAAAAAAAAAAAAAGAGAGAGAGAGAGAGAAAAGATTTTATTTCTGATATGCTAGGCAACCTTTGAAGGTAAATTAGCAGCATGACTGATCTAGCCATTGCTGTCAGTCACCTTCAGACAAAAAAAAAAAAAAAATAGCTTTATGATGAAATCTGAATTACTTTGCCTTTGTGATATTTTTATATTAAAAAAATTGAAAGAGAAAAAAACAAAGTGGACTCCCCAAGATTGACAGGTGTTATGTCTTGGAGCACCCATGAATTGTAAAATCCTGCAAATTTCAGACATGGTCAGAAAAAATGCCTATAAGGCCCATCATGCTACTGCAGCATAAGTTTTTAGTTCCTGAGGCAAATCCAGCAGTTAGAGAAGGTGCAGGTCGTTTGGGCAGCATTTTAGGGATCTTACAGCTTTAAGAAGAGGGAAACAGAAACACGGGAGATATCGAGGAGCTGCACAGCCACCTGTGAGGCTGCAGCAAGGCTAATACACCCCCTCTCCAACAGATTACAGGGCAGCAGCCAATTAGCAGCGAGGAGAAGGTAGCAACTCTCTTGGACTGGCTACTTCCATAAAAATAATTGCAGGGAATATATATCGTTTCTAAAAAATTCCAGGGTTTTGGCTGGAACAACTATTAGTTAGAATCTAAAGCAAAATCCAGGCTAGAAACTGAACTGTAACAACCTGGGTATACTAGATAGATGTCATTTTTTCTCCAAAAAAAAAAAAAAAGACCTAACCAGAAAATAAGTCCTAACTTGCTTTTTCAGAATGATTATAATATCAACCCTAAGAATAAGGCCCAGTAAAAATCAACAGGTTACAGGGAGTGGTGGTTCATGCCTGTAATCCCAGTACTCAGGAAGCAGAGGTAGGAGGATCGTTGCAAATTCAAGACCAATCTGGGTTACAAAGCGAGCATAAGACCAGCCTAAACCAACAGCAAGATCCTGTCTCAAAAAGCAAAAAAAAAAAAAAAAAAAAAAAAAAAAAAAAAAAAAAAATCAACACAGGGCAGATGTATTGAATACATAAAATAATACATAATTAAATGTAAATATATATATATATATATATTTTTTTTTTTTTTCGGTACAAAGGACTCGCTTGCCAGGCAGGCACTTACTCTACTGAGCTGTCTCCCTGACTCATAAATCAATTTTATTGACATACTTAACATAAATAATAAAAATTCTAAAGACCCAAGCAGGTTTGGACCCTATATAAACAGATGCACTCGAGATTTACTGCTGAATGGCTGGCTAGTCAGTACAAACACAATGCACAAACGTGTAATCCCACACTCAAGAGACTGAGACAGGAGGATCTTCTCAAGTTCAAGGCCAGCAGGGGCTACATAGAGGGAACCTATTTCAAAGAAACAAACAAATGACATGTACACTTGATAATGAATGGACATAATTGTCTATTATGAATTTTTATAATTCAATACATTGTATATATAACGGATGTACTTCATGCACTTGTGTGAAATAAACACTTTCTGAATTTTGTCGCAAATTTTGCAAGCAATTTTTTGTCACTTTTGTATAAACCATCATTCTTAACTATCATCATTTTTGTTGTCACTTCTAACTTGTAAATCTTAAATTAACACTTGATTGAATAGAAACTTTGGAATAAGGTTATAACTTGGGTGAAGAATTTATGGGATAAGATCACTGGCAGCTGTGTTGCCAGTGCACCATGAGAAGGCTACATGAACAGAGATGGTCACTGAAGGAGGGCTGTATTGCTGGACATGACAGGTTAGGGCCAATGGCTCTATAGGAAATGGAATTGCAAGAAACTCAGGCTGAAATTTGGGTTTTGGAGAGTTATGAGGTTCCAGAAGATGACATGACTGTACTTAAATAAATTTGCCTGGGGGTATAAGCACCTGCCTGGCAAGTGCAAGAATCTGAGTTCAATGCCCAGAACCACATGTTGTGCCAGCTCTGGAGTCCCAGACATGCTGTGCTGGCTCTGAAACCAGGCATGAGGGTACACTGCTATAATCCCTGTGACTGAGACAGGAGGATCACTACGAGTCTAAACTGCATAGTAAGACCCTGTACCAAATTAAAAATAAGTAAACATTTTTGTACAGGAACATATGTAGACTTTTATACATGAATAAGTGTAGATGGTTGTGCATAAATAAAAGGGTATTTTTTTGTTTTTCAAGAGGATTGAACTCAGACCCTTGCACTTACTAGGAAAGCGCTTATTCCACTGAGCTATCTCCCCAGCCCCAAAAGTTTATTGTTGTACATGAAAAAAAAAAAAAAAAGATATCCCCCGAAAATAAACCCTCCTGTTATCTTTGGATCATAAGATCTGCTTTTATTTTCAAGGAAACACAGCAGAAAGAAGATGGAGGGCTGGGTTTGATGGTGCTTTCCTATAACCCAGCTACTCAGGTTGAAATAGAAAGATCCCAAGCTCAAGAGAAGTCTGAGTAATTAGCCAGACCCTGTCTCAGAATAAAATTTAAAAGGCTGAGGGCTGGGAAGATAGTTCAGTAGAATAAGTGTTGCCTGGCAATCACAGGGTCCTTAGTTCAATCCCTGGTACTGTGAAAAAATAAATAAATAAAAGGCTGAGAATATAGATCAGTTCTAGAGTGCTTGACTATGTGTGATATCCTGGATGGATCTCCAGCACTGGATAAATAGTTATGAGACTGTACTTCCTGATGCACGAGAAAGTTCTAAAATCATGTTTTGGGGCCGGGGAGATGGCTCAGCGGAATAAGTGCTTCCCTGGCAAGCACAATGGCCTGAGTTCAGTCCCTGGGTCTGCCAAAAAAGAAAAATAAATAAATGAATAAAATCATGTTTTGTGCACTTTTTTTACACAACAAATTTTAAACATTGGCCACGTGTAGTGGCATGCACCTGTTATCTCTGCACTCAGGATGCTGAGGCAGGAGGATCACAGCAAGGTCAAGGCCAGTCTTAGCTATACAGTGAGACTCCATCTCAAAAAAAAGACTTTAAAAGCCAGGCGTGGGGGCACATGCCTCTAATCCCAGCACTCGGGAAGCTGAGGCAGGAGGATTGTTGTGAGTTTGAGACCAGCCTGAGCTACAAAGTGAGACCCTGTCTCAAAAAGACAAAAAAAAAAAATCAAAAAAAGACTTTGTTGGCACAAGACTTGAAGGTGCATACCTGTAACCCCAACAGTTAGGAGGCTGAAGCAGGAGGTTTATTATTTTGAGGCCAACCTGGACCATATATAATTACACCCTGTCTCAACAAAAAAATTTTTAAAGATCTTCATAAATCAGGTAACACCTCAATCCATAAAACTGAGCAAGTGTTCTAAGGAGCTGAACAGAGTTTGCTTTTATAGACAGAGAAGGCTGAGGAAAGCAGAACAAAAATCAGATTGCTCGTTTCAAATTTACTTTTGAAAAAGTTAAAGGAACTTAACATAGCTGCTAAAACTGGCATGTTTGGGGATATGGCGATTGCCTCTCATTCCTGATTTCTTAGAAGATCAGGTAAATATTTGAGTTGTGTTTGTTTATCTGGCACTGGTGTGAGTGATTCTCTTTAGGTTTGACTAGTTGGGTAGGATGCAGGGTTCACCCCAATTCCATGGCTTCCTATAAACTTTAAGAAGTATAATATTAACAGTTGAAAGCTCCTTAAGTAGAACAAGGATGAAGAATAAGGATATTTCACACACTGTTATTTACAAAACTTGCTAAAGCCTCTCTGGGTAAACTTTGGCCAAGCTTATCAAAACTGAAAATGGGTTAGGTGTGATGGCATGTACCTGTAATCCAGGCACTCCGGGAGATGGGCGAAGAAGAATGGAAAGATCGAGCCTAGCCTGGACAGTGATTTAGTAAGACCCTGTCTCAAATAAAAAATGACAACTGAAGGCCAGACATGCAGCTCAGTGCAAAGGCCCTACTTTCACTCCTCAGAACCAGAAAACAAAAACTGACAATGTACTGTACTGGGCATGGTGGTGCATGCCTACAATGCAGCACTGAGGAGACTGAGGCAGTAAATCTTGAGTTTGAGGCCAAACATAGTAGAATAGTGAGTCTGAGACTAGCCTGGACTACATAAGAAAGACTGTCTTAAAACAAAACAGCTGGTTATGGTTTTACATGCATACAATCTCAGCACTTGGGAGGCTGAAGCAAGAGGTTCTCCTCAAGTTCTAGGCCAGCATAAAGTACATAGTGACTTCAAAGCTACCCTAGAATACACTGTGAGACACTGTCTCAAAAAAAATTAAAAAAGAAAAGAAATAAATACAACAAAAACACTAGCAATGATTATAGTAATCAATCCAGTAATTCTATGTCTAGGAATCTATTCTGTGGATGAACATCGCAAATGGGTTCAGAGGTGAATGTATATGAATATTTCCTGAAGCACTGTTTAGAAGAACAAAAGGTTGAACAAAGCCAGGCATAGTGGTGCATGTCTAAAATTCCACAACCGCAGAGGCTAAGGCAGAAATTTCTGGCAGTTCAAGACTAGTCTAGGTTGCATTCAAGTTCAAGGGCAGCCTGAACTATATGGGGAGATCCTAGCTCAAAAACAAACTGGAAAAATTGGCTCTCCACATGCCAAAAACTAAAACTTGACCCAGATCTATCACCATGCACTAAGCTAAAGTCAAAATGGATTAAAGATCTAAACATTAAAACAGAAACACTCAATCTCCTGGAAGAGAAATAGGAGGAACTCTTGAAGACATAGGGGTAGGCAAAATGTTCATGAACAAACTTGTATTCAGATGGGAAACAAAAGAATTAACAACTGAGACCAACTCTTTTTTTTTTTTTTTTTTTTTTTTTTTTTTTTTTTTT
>PVKA01033132.1:0-24680 GCA_004027165.1 Ctenomys sociabilis | reverse complement strand
ACCCAAAAGCTCATATAATCCTAAATGGGGAAAAACTGAAATCTTTTACTCTTAAATCAGGTACAAGACAAGGATGTCCTCTATCACCCCTCCTATTCAATATAGTGTTGGAATCCTTAGCAACAGCCATTAGAAAAGAGGGAGAAATAAAGGGAATAAGAATAGGAAAAGAAGAAGTTAAATTATCACTATTTGTAGAATCTATGACAGCTGGTTGATTTTTCATATTTGTATAATAAGACGTGTTCAAAAGAGTTTTTGTACTTACACTGTATAGGTAGCATCTTTATTATTTAATGTAGCAAAAAGGTAGACTCATAGGTGTATAAGGAAGATAGGAGTTCACCCATTCATTGATTCATTTTAAGGGCCTAGCTACTACTGGGAATTATTTCTGTATTTGACTTTTCAGGTATTTTTCACTTGCCTGCCCTGTGGTCTGTAAGTATCACAAGGCCCAGGACATGGGATCTTGGTCTGGACATTGCTATATACAAAGTGTCCAAAACCATTTTGGGAGTGGAAGCATGAGTGAGACAGAGACCATGCCCTCAAGACCCCAGGATCTGCTGGTCGAAATAGAGGAATGATTGGTGTCAGGGTCTAGAGAGCTTCAGAATGAAAGGAAGAAGGAATCTGTGGGTCTTAAAGAAAAGTCAACCCACATAAGTAGGAGTGACATTCAAAATATTAGCAACTCATCAGTACAAATCAGCATCAACCTGAGTAGTTGCTGGCCATAACACTGAGCAGCACTGAGAAGCAGCTATTTCAGTAGAACCTATCAGGCCACCAGGGTTGTGGGTGGTGGAGTGGGACTTGAGGTGGGGCTCAGAGCCCTGGCCAATGTCAACTGCTTGGAGAAGTTGTTAAGGTTCTGTCGTGGCTTCTTCAGGCTTTCCCACTGGGTCTCAGCTCTGACCACAGTATTGTGCAGAACCTCTCTGGTACTGCTTGCATTGGAACCCATCCCCTGAGTTGGATCCATAATGAAAGTTACCTAGCTAAGACTGGAGGAGACTCTGACATCCCCCAACTTGCCCCTACTCTACTTCTTTTTGTATAGGAGCTGTGAGTGCTGCCACATGCCCACATTAAAGGGCCAAATTCATTACCTATGTAAGTGGAAAGGACAGAAGAAAAATCATAACTATGCCTTTTTAGAAAGACATAGATAAAAAAGGATCTCCTATTACTACTGATGAAAAAGTCTGTAGAAATATTTTTGGAACCTAGCTTGGCAGCATTTAGCAAAATTCTAAATACACACGCTAATGAAGTGTTTAGGAGTTTATCCCCTGGATAAACTGGTTCAAATACAAAGCAATAGATGTACAATTACATTCAGTCTAGCACTGTTTTAATAACAAAGATGTGGCACCCGCTTGTATGTTTATTAATAAGGCAGTAGTAAATAAATGATGCTATTTCCATCCAGCAAAATACTATGAGGCCTTTGAAAAGTGTTAGGATAGATTTCTAAAATGTACTGAGCAAAAAGGAAGAAAACTGACAAAATTGTAGGATCATGTTTGTTAAAAGTGAATGAACATAGCTGGAGGGTCCTTTGGCAAATGAGTGGATGAGCAGTACACACGGGAGAGTGCTTTCCAGCCACAGAAAGAAAGGTTCTGACGCGTGCCGTACCACGAACGCTCACTGAGGGGTTCTGCTGGGTGACACGGAAGGACAAGTACCCTATGGCTACTTCCATGAAATACTGAGGCAAATTCAGAGACAGAAAGCAGACCACAGGTTACCAGGGGTTAGAACAAGGGAGGAATGGGGAGGTATTGATGGCTGCGCATGGCGTTTCAGTTGGGTGTGATGAAAGTTTCAGTCTAGGAAATAATGCGGATAGTCATACAACATTGTGAGTGTAATTTTGTACCTAATAACAGTACAGTTAGCATGGTTAAAATGTCTAACTTATTGTCTTATAGCTTTTACCATAGTTTCAAAAAATTTCAATGTGATCAATCAAATATATGACAAATAGAAAAAGCAACTGAACCCATCACAAGTAGAAACAGGAAGCTGTGTGTAGTAGTGCACACCCATAATCCCAGCACTGTGAGGCAGGGTAAGGGGGAGGTCACAAGTTCAAGCCCACCCGGGGCAACAGCAATTTAGCAAGACTCTGTCTCAAAAGAAAATGTACTGGAGGTGAACTCAGAGTGAAAGCCCTAGGTTCCACACCAAGTGCTACAAAACAAAACGCTGGGGAAGCACACACACACACACACACACACACACATAGCCACACCATATAGTCTGTCAAACCCTCTCAAATCATTTTGTTGATGGCACTTACATTCTAACAGATGGAATCAGAGGAAGAGGAGGCAAGAAGCAAATGCTTGCGCTTATGTCTGTGTACTTTTATTTTCTTTTTTCACAGTCAACATGTATTTTCTCTTTTTTTATGTATAGGGTCTATACATAAAAGGTCTATACGGTATATAAGGGTCTCACTACACAGATCAGACCTGCAGTGATCCTCTTATTTTCAGCCTCCTGCAATGGGATTACAGGCATGCGCCAACATATCTAGTCTCAATTGCAATCTCAGTGTGCCCTGGGAGCAGAGCTGGTACAGCATGCTGGGGATCGAATCCTAGTCCCTGTGCCTGCCTAAGCTGGTACTTTAATCTGCTGAGCTATCTGGTCAGTCCTATGAGCAGATGTTTTCAAAGCTTCAACACCGATGGGCTTTGGGTCGATGTGACTTATGGCAGAACTTCAGAGTGGCTATACTTCTCTAGTCTGTGCAGTCAGACAGGCCTGAAGCATCTGCTCACAGCTGTACTTGCTCACAGCAAGGGTTGCTGAGCAAAGTTTAACTCAAAGTGAAAACTTCATTGTAGTTTGGAACAAAAAATAGTTCCTCCCACTAGAGATCAGTTTGTGGAATACAGGTTCTCAGTCTGGTCTGACTTTCTCCCCCCGCCTTCTCTCTAGTAATTGCCTACATAGTAAGCTACTCTTGTTTGTAGTTTTGCATCTTCTTATTTAGTAAAGTATTTAAGGCATGTTGGTTATAAAAAAAAAAAAAAAACTAGACAGAATTTCAGAACACCTTGAAGTTCTTATGCATAATAAAAGATCCTATTAAAGCCCTCATAAAGTTGCAAGAAAACTTTTATAAGCTTTCAAAGCATATAATGTGATCATAAATTTGTGTAAGTAAAGCACAATTGCGCAAGGGTGCCCACAGCAGGGTGGTCCAGCTGACAGTTCAGGACACTGCTTGCTAGGTGGCATCGGATGAAAGGAGATTATTCCTTATATTCTGTGTGTTATTGAATTGTTAAGTCGTCAGTCTTTACAGCTTTTGAGGTATAAGTGGCCTGGAATAAAGTGCACATATAGAAAATGTGTGATGTATTTTCATTCGTCCCTCCTATCTGCCCCAGCTTCCCTCTTGCTCCAAAAGATGCCTCTTGCTTTTTAAATTTTTTAATCCAAGTTGTATGTTATGTCAAAACTAATGCAGGATTTTGTAAAAAAACATTCAGGCAGTAAGTGTTTTGTGCTGCGAGAAATTAAAAGCTCTTAGCATCCGTCCCTCAATTTTTTTTTCCTGTGAAACATGTTTCCTTAATTATGATAAACAGGCAGCAAACACACGCACTTTTTTTTTCCTTCAAAGTAAGAAATAACTTTGAAGTCATCAGAGATGAATATGCAAGCAGGAGGCCAAAACGCCAAGAGAGCCTGGCTTCGGATCTTGTCTCGTGGAGCTCCGCTTGCGGCGTTCCAAGCCCGCCACGGACGCATCTGGTGGCACATCACGGGGAGAAATGCAAATTAAACCAAAATAAGACCCCACACGGCCTCCACCAGAGAGGCTACTCATCGTCCAAATCAAAACAGTGGGAAGCATGGAGTGCTGATGCGGGTGTGGAGAAGCTGGAACCCCACACACTGCGGGTGGAGATGGAAGAGGACGCAGCTACTGTGCAAGCAGTCTTCTGGTTCCTCAGGACACCGATCACAGAGTCAGCATAGGACTCCGCACTCCTGCATGTACTTCTGCACCCCAGGGTGGGCAAGCAGCCTGTGCCTTCTCCACCTCAGGGTGTAGTATTGTCTTTAAAAGGAGTGAGATTTTACCTCCTGCGCAACACGGCTATAGCTTGAAGACCCCGTGCTAAGCAAGACAGGCAGGCAGCAAGGGGGCGTGCCCTGCAATGCGGGGATAGGAGGTACCTGGAGCAGGCAGGTCCGCAGGGACGCTGGTGCCAGGCAGGTTACTGCGTGGAGGTCGGGGGAGGGTCGGCACTGCCTGCAGGGGAGCTCTCCCGCACGGCTCAGCAGCAAGCTTGTGCTTAATCCCCCTGCACTGCGTGCCTCAGAATGGTAAAAGTGGTGACTCTTTTGTTAGCTATACATTTTACCACAAGTTGAGAAGAAAAATTCCTCAGGTTTTCCAAAGAAAACCTATTAGTAGTTTAAAATGTCACCGCAATATATTCTAATGAGAGCCCAAGTCAGTTAGTAACCTTGGGACCTAAAACAAAAGGTAGTTATGATAGTTTTCAGAGAGAGAAAAAAGAATCCTGTGCTTTGCCTCTTAAATGATGCCTCATACTCATCAACTGAGAGAGAAGCAACAAATGACTACCCAGCTGCCAGGCGCTATACACGCATGAACACAGTGAGTCCTTGACAGACTCAACACATGCTGTTTCTGCTTCTCAGATGAGGAAGAAGGGAACAGAGAGGTTGTGTAACATGACCAGAGTCACACAGCAGGAGGCACAGCTAGTCTCAGACTGGAAGAATGGCTTCATAGCCACCGTACTCTGTTTTACCCATTCATTTCTCTGAAAGCTTTAAAAGTGGGAAAGCTGTCAGTTGTGTAGGCCTTTCTAACTTTATCTTTCTTTGCTTAAAAAAAAAAAAAAAAATGAACCCAGAGCTTTGGCACTGAGTTACATTCCTAGCCTTTTTTATTTTCTGAATTTGAAACAGGATCTCACTAAGTTGCCTAGACTGAGGTCAAATTTGCAGTCCTCCTGCCTCAGCCTCCCAAGGTGGGCTGGGATCCCAGGTGCTACACCAGCACGCCTCACTGCACTCCTAGCACTTCTGTTGCATAGTTAAGACTGAAAAGATTGGCTGGCTTGCTCGGGAGAAGCTTGAGACAAGATATGCAAATGACTTGTTTATAGCTAGAAAAATATTTTTAATATTATACCAGTTTTTACTAAATATGATATTTAAAAGAAACAAAGCCACGCTGGGCATCAAAAGCAACTTTTCCAAGCTTTTGAAATGGAAGAGTCCTGAGAAAATCTCTATACTATAGAAAAAAGAGTCTCGCACTCTTCCTTCTTCCTCGATTCATAGCCCCCAAAATGTTAGGTTAATCATGAAAAATAAAGATTTTGTGTCTGTGTTAAAAAAAAAATGTAAGAAATGCTGAATTAAAAAAATAAGTTTCTTCACTGCAGGAATTCTTAGAGATTTAAATAAACACTGTAAATTGCCACGAAAGGGATATAATGTGCATAATGATTCCTATAATATGTAATAACATATATTATGTGACATGAAATTGCTTCCCAGAGTTATTTTGCCCACAGTATTTCTCCCATGGGGAATCTTGAGCAACTGGCACTTTGTGCAACACTTCCGAGGGATTGTGGCCCTGGGGACTTTCCACCTCTGCCTACCTCCAGCGGGGATGTCACCCCTGCCCTTTTATATTCTTACAGCCACCAAAACATTCTTGATCTTCCTGGAGCACCCCCAAGATAGGCTGACATTTTCAAGGAGACTTTGCTAAAAAGGATGAGCAAAAGAAACATAAGAAGCTTAAAAGCAGTCGCATTTTTGAGATCCCTGAGGCTGAGCTCTCTGGGGTCTCAAGACTCAAGCCCCCGTGGAGCGCAGCTCTGCCTTTCCTGCCGCATCTCAGCCTGGCAGCCTTTCTGCCCTCTCCGCACCCTGCAGGCCCTGGAGTTCACATCTCAGAGTCTCTGCAGACCTGTGGTGCCTGGGTCTGGGCTGGCCTCTTTCCTTTCAGTCTTGGCTGATGCTTTGAGCTGCCTCTGTACCTCCTGACCATGACAAATATACACTCAACATGCTGCCCTGGTGCTCCTGGCAGAGGCTGACCCTGTGAACCAGCACAGTGAGTCTTCCCGCAGGGCTCCGCGCCCTTTTCACACTCCTGACACAGGGGAGGCAGGCGTTTCCAGTAATGCTAATCTGGGTGGCAAAACTATCCTCAGCCTAAGGCACAAATCCCTCCCACTCTGGAGCCTTGACAAGTGGCTGTCTTAGCTGAACAGAATTGCTCAGATCCTCTGCTCAGCAGCTCTCTCTCTCTGTCTCTCTGTCTCCCCCCACACACACTTCAGATCCACAATACTGTAAGTCCGCATGAAGGACCCAGAAGTCTTTCTTGCCCCAAAGCACACCTTATAGGTGCTACACCTAAGGGGGGGAGGGGGATTCTGTTGTATCCAGCATGCACCAGGTGTTCCAGGCCATTCTGTGGCTTAACTTAATGGTCATTAAGCATGCTGTCAGGGTTTAACTCTTGGCTCTCCCACTTTCTTGATTTGGGATCTTTGGTAAATTACTTCTTAATCCCTCTGAGCCTTCTGAAATAGATATAATGACAGTATATATCTTATTGTGGCTCATGAACACATCGAATGCTGTGATGAAGCCTGGTTGTATACTATACTAAATGCTTCATGATGAGTGAATGGGATCTGGAATCAAATTCCCCTGACACTGAAATAATATTATAATTACTAGTGTTTTAATACTCTGATATTTTGTCTGAAGCTATCCGTCTTCCTGAAGGGTAGGGCAAAAAGAAAAACACGTGTATTCTTGAACTCCAGATCCATTAGAGGTGAGATTTAGGTGGCAGGCCCTAGGGTCAACATTTAATTTTTAAGTTGTACATTGACATTATGGCCCCGCGATGTATACTTCATTTTTATACTTTTCTGTTGCCTGGTTAAGACCTAGATAGAGCAAGACTTATACACCAACACATGTACTTTATGTTTCTTATGAGGTCAGTGAAGTCCCCTCAGGGTTTATTTTGTAGTCCTGTACCTTATCCTGTAGATCCTTTGTCTGTGTCATCCATGTGGATGAGTCACGGCCAATGCTTGACCAGTTTGCTGTCTGTGAGAGCTTGAGAGAACGTTTTCTCTCCATGTAAATGGCTGTGGTCAACAACTTCTTTGGATAACTCACTATTGTAGCAGAATTCTGGACTGTGTTGGATTGCGTTGTTGAATTCAAGCACCTAAGTTAGTTGAATGACAATGGAGTGCCCATCTTTGACAGGTGTAGACAAAGGAAGGGGTATAGAAAGGAAGAATCATGATCTGTGTGTATGGACAGTACAGTGGGGATAGATAACGTTGTGCTTCTACATAATCCTATAAGAGGCAAGATTTGCACTAATGGTGGTTGGACAGGATATTATGTCAGCTTCGAGTACTATGGACAACCACTAGGAAAATAACAAGGTAGAAAATATTAATTATTGAATCTTTGATGTAATTCAGGTATAAAAATATAAGATACGCAAACAGCTACACTTTCTTTACTGATGAGTCATATGGTATAATAATGTCTGTAAGTATAATATCATGTATGCACCTTCTATGATACCAAAACATTATAAAAACAGTTTGCAATGTATTAATTTATTAAATCCATCTTGTCAAGGTATGTTAAAACTGTCTCATTGCTGTTTGTACTTCAATAAAACAAAAATTAAAAAAAAAAAATTGTACATGACAGTGTACTTTCTCCCGGTGGCCAGTGGGGGGTGCTATGGGAACAGAATACTTCCAAAGCCTGTTGAAGTGACAGCGTCTCTCTACCATAGAAGCGTGAAGGATAGAGTAGGGCCGGCCAGGGAGATGGCAGTTTCAGCTCTGCTGCAAATTGTCCAGTATCAACTTCCTGTGATATTTTACTCCATCCACATTTTTTTTTTCATTCTGGGTACTGAACCCAGGGCTTTGAACTGAACTACATCTCTACCTCTTTTTTAATTTTTTTTTTTTTTTTTTTGAGTCAAGGTTTCACTAAGTCACTAAGTTGTCCCAACCGAGCTTGAATTTGTGATCCTCCTCCCGCAGGCTCGCAGAGCACTGTGAGGATAGGCGTGTGCTTCCTTGCCCAGCTCCACTACAGTCTCATGGCAGCAGAAGTGCTTCACATGCATTAAATGTCTCTCCAGTACACTTGGAAATGAAAATGACAAGCTTGAGGAAGCTACAGTGTAAGGAGGAGCAGGAGGAGGAGGAGACACTGATACACTGGATGCTGAAGAAAGCATTATGGAAATAGCATAAATGACAGATTAAATGCTGATGAAAAATAACATTGCAAAAAACTATGAAAGTTGATGGAAATCTTTAAAGGCAGTAGCATGACTCCCATCTTCCTGTTCTCATATGTTGCCACCTGGCTAAAATTGGGGTGGAAGATAAAGGGCTTTTATAGTCCAAGTCCTGACTACCAACAAGCAAAGCCCATAGCAGCATGTGTGATTTAATTTTACTATTATGGTGCTGGTGTTCACAATTTTGGTATTGCTTACATGTAATCTGCAGTTTATAATATTTCACTCTTTTAGCCTTGCCTCTTGAAGTTAGTTTCAGAAATTAACCCAAGCTTTTAAGTGCATCTTTTTATTTTTAAAGAAATCATTTTTATTTCGACCACTATGAACCTTCGTGTCAGCATCTACAGTAGCCCACTTATGTGTTATACTCATTTATTTGTCTTCTGGAAGTAATTTGTCCTCCAACAATCTGAAAAGATAAAGATGTAACCACATCTGCTCAGCATTCTTTCTTTTATTCTTAGTGAAGTCAAGGACTATTTTCATATACTTATTGACCATTTGTATTTTTTGATGAAAAATTCCTATTTCCATCTCTCTAGTAAGCTGAGAATGAAAAAAGCTAATCTTGAAGTGATAGAATGGAGGACAATCTGTGCATCTTCAGTAACAAAATCCTGATCAGAAAGTACAGTGTCCTTTAGCAAATTGCTCAGGGCCAGTTTGGATTTCAGATTTTGGAATTTTTGCAGGGACACAAGGAGATATTGGAGGTGAGAGCTCCTGGCTTCCACACAAAGTCATTTGCCTTTCGTACATCGTATACCCAAGGCCTACAGGTAGCTTTATACAAGATCTTCAATAATTTTGTGCAAGAAGCTGAGTTTTATGGCGTGGCACTCTGCTTGCAGCTTCATGTTGGTGCTCCAAAGGTTCCTGGTTTTGCAGTATTTTCGATTTCATATTTTTACATTAGTATGTTCAACCTGTAGTTCAAATAATTGGAGAATATGAATGCCAAGCTTCTTCCAAATCTTTTCCTGTTTTTTTTTTTTTTTGTGTGTGTGTGTGTGTGTGTGTGTGGTGTGTGCAACTGGTTCTTAAACCCAGGATCTTCACACTGAGCTACATCCCTGGACCTTTTATTTTTGAGACAGGATCTTACTATGTTGCCCAGGTGGGACTCAAACTTTTGATCGTCCTGCATCAACCTCCCAGAGGGCTTATGTCCAATCTTTATAGCTGGTTCTGTGGCTGGTAAACCAGGCTCGATATCTCACTCCCTCTTGGAATCAGTCTGGAGCTCAGATGCCTGGTTGGCTCCTCTTTCCCACGAGGCTTTGCAGCCCCGTGCAGGTGCAGAGAGCTCAACCAGTCTTCCCAGTCCATGCACCTTCCTCTAGGGGCGCCAGGTGGCGCTGTTGAGCAGCCTCCCTAATAGCAGCGTCCTTTGGCTGCAGAGAAGTGCAGCTCAATTTCCATTCAGATAGAAGAAAAGAATTGTATTTCCTCCATCACTCTGAGAAGCAACAGAATCTTACTTATTTCTTCAGAAATGTAGGCTTGATGCCCTGCAAGATTGCGTTTGCATGTTTTGTGACTTTGTTGCCTGGGATGATGGGGTACATTCCCAGTGCCAGACTTGGCCTAAGGATGATTTCTTTGACGATCGCAGAAAGATAGCAAAGTTAGCTATTATTAAACTGTCTAACACATTTGTGATATAAAAAAGAGGTATTTATTTATTGTGATATAAATAGCAAGTTCTAGGGATGGGTCTATACCTATTCTCATTTCAGAGCTGTCAGAGTGACAGATACTGCCAATATTTCTGTAGTCTGTTAACTACATTCATTATTGAAAGAGTGCCAAATTTCAGCTAGAGCTTAGTGATAACATAACTCCCTCTTATAACCCAAATTCTGTTCTTAGATTTCACCCAAGGATCCTTTGGGGGTCGTAGATGTGTGGCTACAGTCCCGTGCTCTCTGGGTCAGGGTGAGAGACCAGAGCTGAGGAGGAACGCTCTGAGGTCTGCGACTCTGCAGCCTGAATTCTGGTGGCAATGGTCATGGGGGCTTACACATTTGTCAAGAGCCTGCAAACTGCACACCTAAAAGGGTGCATTTTGAGGTTTATGTAAATTTGACCTTAATAAAAGATGTAAAGAAAGAAAGGAAGGGAGAAGGTAAGAAAGGGGCTGTGTTGAATATTGCAGCTTACCAGAAGCAGTCACTGTAAAAATCACTGTTTTGTGAGAGTTGAAATAGTGCTTTAAAAAAAATATGGTGCTATAATGTCGTGCTACATTCAGAAATGCTTAGGAAGAAGGCAAGACCATGATGCAGAGCTCAGCACTGGGAGTCACATCTGTAACCCCAGAAAGACAGCAAAGCGAGTGCCTGCTCAAGAGAAACCGGCTCCACACGGAGGCGGGCCAGTGGCCTGTCCCTACTCCTCAGCCCTGTTTCTTGTATTTGCCTCAGTGCACAGGAAGCTTTCCTTTGGCTCCACCTCAGCAGAGCTCCCAGGTGGGCCAACTCTCCCCTTCCTTTTCCAAGTAACTTTCCCTGCTGGACCACCCACACGACACAATCCCAAACGACAACGCCAGTGCATCTGGTGCAGTGTTTGTGAATGACAGTTACACGCAGAGCCATAGGAAAGGTGACAGGGCCCCCTGAAGCCCTGGCTGTGGCACGCAGAGCACGCTTCCCCTGACCAGTGCATGATGCCACTCACAAGGGCTGTGAAACTGATGCATGTTTATAGCAGGGCAAAATGCTTGTCAGCCAAGTGCCAGAGTTCTTTGGCCTGGGCATCTCACTGTTTGGACATAGTTTGTGAACTGGCCAATAAATTACCTGTAAGTAGAGAATATTTCAAAAATTGTTTCCTATGCCATTTATCAGACAGTGGCCCATTGATGTGGGAAACCAGATCCAGGGAATTATGGAAACCCAACATTATGAAACAATCCAAAACTTCATTTAAAATACAATTTGACTAAACCATAAATATAATTTACAAGGTAGAGGAGGGAGAAGGACAGGACAGCACAGTAACTTCTCATTAACATTGTTAAAATGTGTGTACTTTTCGTTATTTGAGGAAACTACATTGTCTAAAGTCACCACAAACACTGAATTAGCCAATACTGAAACATCATTCCTGGGAGAGCTATGACACTCTCTGTAGCCCGTTAGTATATAACCTTGTTTTGAATGTGTTTCTGTTAAAAGTCACCTTGTTAAATATACGTTGTTAACCAAGTATGTTGAACTCCTCGGCCAGTACTTCTATAGCTCGTTCCTGAGTGAAGATTTTCTAGCACATATTGTCTTGTTTGTGTGGGGTTTGTGGCAACACACTATGGCCTTTTACTTAGAAACTGACTTAGTATGTCTGGGTGCTATGACAGACACCATAAATGGGGTACGTCATGTACAAAAAGAAGGTGCTGTCACAGGTCTGGAGGCACGGAAGGTCCAAGCACTGCTGATGGGGAGGTGGGGCGGGGCCACATTCACAGATGCTGCCTTCGCGCTGTGCCCTCCCCCAGGGCAGGGGGCGAA
Source organism: Ctenomys sociabilis (assembly GCA_004027165.1). Lineage (NCBI taxonomy): Eukaryota > Metazoa > Chordata > Mammalia > Rodentia > Ctenomyidae > Ctenomys > Ctenomys sociabilis. Next base: position 12,767 of record PVKA01033132.1, on the reverse strand, counting down.
GCCTCTTTTCTAAGGGCGGTGATCACCCTCCTGAGACCGCTGTCCTCATGACCTCGTTCGTGATGAGGCTTTGATATATGGATTTTAGGGTGACTCAACTATCCTGCTCAGAGCTAATTCAACAGCTCAGCACTACACATAGAGACCATTTTCAACTAAAAATTCCCCACAACAGACTCAGAAGTGTGGAAAACATGCATTAAACAGACCCCAAAAGGACTCCTACATGGTGTAGAAGCACAAACACGAAGGCAGAGACATTGGGGTCATGGCTGTACTGGGAAGGAGAGCACCGGGCGATTCAGAGATTTCGCTGCTCCAGCACAAGCCAGAAAGGACCGCAGAAGGACCTCGGGTATTGATGTGGAGTCACAGATGAGTTCTAGCAGGCAAGTTCATATGAGGCAGCCCTCTACTCTCCGTAAGAGAACTCGTAGTGCTCCCACGCACTGCCTGCCATGGTGCCGTCTTCAGCTGGCAAGTATTCTTTCATTTTTAAATGGTGGTATTGGGGATCAAATGACTATTCACTGGACAGGTGAAAAGTATATGAAACTTACAGGACTGGGAAGAGAGCTCTAGTGGCTTAAGCACCTATCTGGAAAGTGCAAGGTCAATCCCGAGCACCAAAAAAAGGAAAAAATAAATTCACACATGATGTCACATACAGATTTACTGGAACACAACTCCACCCATTTATTTATGTATTGTCTCTGGCTACTTTCCTGCACATACAGTAGTTGCCATAAGAGGCCTCATTACCCACAAAACTGAAAATACTCGCTGTCTAGTGTGAGGCAGCCTCTGGGAAGCTGAAGAGCAGGGGATGGCAAGTTTGAGCTCAGCCCAGGCAAGTTAGTGAGTTAGTAAGGCCCTGTCTCAAAAATTAAAAATGACTGGAGATGTAGTCCAGTGCAAAGGCCTTGGGTTCAACCCCTAGTACCACAGAAAAGATTAAAAACCCAGAAAATTAGCTCATGAGTCTAAAATGGTGTTATTTGTCAACTGAAGGGTGTCCTTACAGGGACTAAAAGCACTGTACGGAAATGACACTCATCTGGCAGAGGATAGGTAAGTTCTAAGAACATAAAACAGGGCCCCTGGCTTCTGCACACCCCACCTCTTCCCCTTAATGTAAATTTAGTTTCCAAACTCCTGCAAGTCAGAAACTGTGGTGGCCTGCAATTGGTGGCCAGTTTCTTACACCCAGCTGAACTGAACCAGCATAGTGCTGGTGTGGCAGGCCCACCTGGGGGTTGTTGCCAGTGGCATAAGAGGCAGAACTGGCGAAGCTGTTGAGAGGCTATTAGGGCAGTGGTTTGGAGAAGCTGTGGAAGCTAGAGGAAGCTGTGTAAAGCTGCTGGATATCTTGGGCTGCTCTGCTGGAGGACCTTGTCATGCTGGCATCCCTGATGAACTTGGCTGTTCTCATCCAAGGAAGAGCTCAGGGCTTCCTTGTCCCTGTGCATGACTAGGGTTCACTTTAGGGAAGCTCTGGTCTTCACCTTAAGCATAGTGTCCTGGTCCCAGAGGAAAGAATGGTGCATAGCTCAGCCACTTTCCTGCACTCTTTGCATATGATTCTTTGGGTGATTCATCATGAAATTCTTATTCTCATGTTAGCTTTCCTGATGGGAACTCAGCTTCCCTCATCTTCAGAGGAGTTCAGGACCTCACTATTGCTGAGGATGGCTATGGTACTTCTGTGAAGAGCTCTGGTCCTTACCTTGAGCATTGCTTCCTGGCTCCCTTTCAGATCCCTCAGCTAGCATGGACCCTTCATCTTGCTGGTATAGACTTCCTAGCTTCTCAGTTCAGATCCATGAAATAGGCTTGCATGAGACATTGCCATGGGCTCTAGGCTTCCAGCTGGACTTGTGGGAGGCACTGTTATGGGCTCTAGGTCTTCAGCTGGGCTCATTCAGGATATTAGGATGCAGGCTCTCTGCTGGATTCTTTGGTCTTTAGTGTGTGGACAGATTTTCTGCACTCTTTGTATATGATTCTTTGGATGGTTCATTATGAAATAATCTTATAAAATGTGTCCTGTATTGTATTGTTCCCTTGCAAAAACCCCAAACCATGGCAAAAACCCATATCCTTCCTATGTAGGAAAAGGCAGAGTATCAGGTCATTTCTGTTTGAAAATTGGTGGGCACCAGTTGAAATGCACCTGAGGGAGCTCATCAGAGTGAGGACAAGACTGTGACGCCTGTCTGCTCCATGTTGGAATTGTGCAGTGAACTCCCAGCAACATGACTGATCAAGACATTAAAGCTTGATCCATTTTTGTCTTTGAGCTGCAAAAACTGAAAGTTATCTTAATGATCATTTAGACCTGCACCATTGAAGAGCATGTTTTTAAAGGACATGGCCAGACCTGTGCCATCCAATATGGCAGCCACGGACACATAGCTGTGGCCATTCAGTACCTGGGAGTGCTGGGGTAACAGAGGGGCGGAATTTTATTTTTGTTCAGTTTTAATGAAGTAAACATAGTTATGTGACCAGTGCCTATGAGACAAGCCTCATTAGGTTCATGATTGCAAATCGGGCCAAAGGCTTGATTGGCTGCCAACACTTAGAGATCGGGAGATGTTCTATAAAAGTTGCAATTCTGGCCTCTCTGAGAAAATGGGAACATTTGGAAACACCAAGAATGTCCTGACTGGAAAAGCCACGTGGTCTTTGATCTCCATGGCTCCCACTCATCTTCTGTACCATCTGCTGGCAGCCAGGTTTCTGTGAACCTGTACTCTGTGTGTGGACCTCTACTCTGATTCAACCCAATACTTCTCTTATGGGAAACTGAAGTCACTATATAATGAACAGTTAGGCTGGTACCAGAATCCATGAGACTACGCCCTGTCTGAAGGGCTCTGGTAGAAATATCTGGATGTAGGGGTCTGGAGGGGCATCACACTCTCCTTGGGTGTGGGGAGATGGAGGGTGCTACGTGCTACCTGGCCACATGGAGGTGATGGTATCATGTGGCACCCGACTGTGTGTGACTTTTTGCTTATTCTCCTCTACTACCTGGCCATGGGCACGCTGGCCACAGGGCAAGTGAGATCTCTATTTTCTTCCTCTCTGTGCTGACTCTGTGAAAGCCACAGTGGTGTGAGGGGTGAGAGGGATGACTCCTGAACTCCTGGCTTTTTCCAGCCTGCCTTCCTCTCCTGTGGTTTCCTCTGACATTTTCCAGGTCTGCATCACAGAGCATCGGCCAGCTGCCCAGCCTCCAGGTGCCTGTTCCATGTAGCTCCTTTGCTTCCCCAGGTTCTCCTTTCTGACTTCTTTCTGAAGTTCTGGTCAACTGAATCTTGACCCAAAATAAAAGTAGCAATTTAGATGCCCAAAGTCTTTCACAGTTGGAGAATTCGATGCTGTTGCGCATTTCCCATTCCCATGACCTGATCAGATCAGCCTGACTCAGAGGAAGGAAGCTTAGCTTGATGGTCCTGGAAACACAGTCACCCAGGCTAGAGCCCTACTGCTGGGTCCGGTGACCTCAGGAAAGTCGCTTAACCTCCTGAACCTGAATTTCCTCAAAAATCAGTTGGGCCAGCCAAATAGCTCAGTGGATTAAAGTGCCTACAAGCAGGTGCAGGGGCCAGGAGTTCATTGCCCAGATCTGCTTCGCCAGCCCCACTCCCAGGGCACACTGAGATGGCAATTGGCACTGGGCATGGTGGCACAAGATTGTAATCCCAGCTCCTGGGAAGCTGTAAACAGGTCGATCCTGCAAGTGCAATCTAGTAGTGGCAACCTGAATACCTTGTAGACCCTTCCCTAAAATACAAAAAAAAAAAAAAAAATCCTACTGTTGTTTATAGAAATCAATATGATACTGAATGTAAAATAAAATAGCAATTGTTTGTAGATGCAAAAGATACAGTGCTTTTTGAGGTTGTCCCTTTTTAAAAATCTAAAGGCTTTCGCTAGACAGAGATTCTTAGTTCTGCTTGTTTGAGGCTCTCCTCCTAGAACCCTTCCCAGTGATCACCTTGTCAAACCCCTTCCTGAATCTCTATCTGCCAAGTTCTGCTGCACACATTATGCACAGGAGCCTCCACCCACTTAGTTATTGGGTTGTTGGCTTGGCGCAGCTTCTTCTAGTCATTTTGAGCATATAACTGGCATTCAGGTAATTTCGCATACTGTATGGCAGGTTGTGGGAACCTGTAATTTTTTGCAGCCCAGCATCCAGGTATAGAACCTTAACCTTCCTTTGGATTTAAGTGGTGCTGTCCCCTTGGTGCCTTGGGTCAAAGATAGATGTGTGTCTTGGTATGGCCAGGCATTGCCAGTCACAGGTAACAGAGGAGGTGTTGTAGGAGATATTGGGAGAAAGAATTTCCTTTCGTGGGGGTTGCTCAATGAACTTGTAGTCAGCTTGACCCACAAGTGGCCAACAGATCCATTGGAAGGGTCCAGGAGAGGAAGGGCAACAGCAAGGAAAAGAGGCCTGAGAGTGAGAAGGAGAAGTCCTGAGGCCTGAATCTGGGTACCCCGACTTTGTGCTTACGCCAGCCAACAAGCTTTCCACATTCCATTTTTTAAATTTATTTATTGATGCTTGCATTGGCCTGTTGAAGTTGGATTTCTAGCCCTAACTGAAAAAGTTGGCTAAAACTCTTTTCCATTTCTAACTTTTCCTCACATCCATCCCCCAGTATATTTTCCAGGTAATGTAAATCCATTTTCTGGCTCTCAATCGTCCCACTTACGCAACACATATTTTTTTCCTAGTGTACTTTGTTGTGTGGGTGTTTCATGCAATTGACTCTTTGCTCTGTGCTATCCATCCCTGCTGCTCAGCTGGATAATAAACACTTTCAGACCAAGTAAACTCATATTCTATTGCTGCATCCTGAATTAGCACAAACTTAAAGGCATAAACAACATATACTATCTACTATCTCACCATTGCTGTGGGTCAGAAGCCAGGGCACCACTTAATTGAGTCCTTTTCTCAAGCTCTTACCAGACTCCAAGTTCCTGAGGCTCAGAGTCCTCTTTCCAAGTTCACAAGCTGCTGGCGGAATTCAGTTTGGTGGGCTGAGACACTTAGCTTCTGGAGGCCACCCGAAACTCCTCTTCACATGGCTTCTTCCATAGAGCTAATTTGCTTCTTCTAGTCTGCTAGGATGGAATAATAATGAGATAATTAATTTACCACTTTGGCATCTATCATAACCTAACCAGGACACTGGCATTCCTTCATCTTTGTCACCTTCTCTTGGCTGGAAGCGAATCACAAACCCTGAGTGCATGTAGGGATGTATACCAGGTATGGAGCTCTGGGATCCATGTCAGAAATCTGCCTGCCACCAAACTCACATTGACCTTGCACCAGAAGGCCCTACATCCAATGCCATAGTGATCCTCATGAGTCAGCCAAGTTGTCCTCTAACATGTATTAGTGAGCACGTGTCATTAGTTACAATGTGTGTTGAAAGATAAGGTTGAAAAAAATGGAGGTAGTAGGCAGGAGAGAGGTCCCAGAGACACCACGTCCAAATTCTTTGTGTCAGTGAATATTGCTCTATAGAACAAAGACCTGGCAGTTGAGACTTAAGTTAGTGTTCTTGTGATAGGGAGATAACCCTAAATCAGCTGGATGGACCCTACATGCCAGTGAGAGTGGCCCTGTAAGAAAGAGATTAGAAAGACACATGGAAGGCTAGAGGCAGAGACTAGAGTGTGGTGGCCCCAAGCCAAGGCCTGCCAGGGGCTGCCAGAAGCTGGGGGATGCAAGGCCCTGACTATTCCTGGAGCCTCACAGGGGAAGTGGCCCTGCTGAGGCCTTGCTTCAGCCCAGCAAAGCTGATTTTAGACTTTTGACTTTCAGAACTGTGAAAGCATGAATTTCTGCTTCGTAAGCCACTCATTTTATTTTCCTTTTTACAGCAGCCATAGGAAACTAATGCCAAGGCCACCACTGATTTAAAAGGGTACTCCTTGAAGATTTTGAGCCTGAAGACAATCTTATTGACTAGATTTCAGTAGGCTTCAACCTAATTTATAAAACAATATTTTCCAAAGATCCAGGGCATGTGCTTCACATCATTAGGGATGCTTGTAGAGAAATTCTGTACTCAGAGCCAGCTGCACAGTGATGCCCATTATTAAGGACAGATCCAAAATTTGATCCTATACCACTTGGTGTCACATGATGGTCAAAGCAAAAAAGTGTTCTCCTCAAACAAAACTCCGAATTTAATCCTTTAAACTGGAAGGACAAGGTACTCTATTGAGCTACGAACCTACTTTCCTTTTGTGTAGGTGATTGTATCCCACAAAAGGGGAGAGAAAGATGAGTGCTGGCCTTTTTCTTCCCCTTTCCCTTTCCCTGTCCCTGCCCCCCTCCTTCTCCTTTCCCTTTCTGCACCAAGAATGGCATCTAGGGCCTCACCCATTCTAACCACTGCACTGCCACTGAGCTACGCTCTCAGTACCTGTACCACTTTTATAAAAATCTAGCTCTTATTAAATCAAACAGATGCTTTAAGAGCTGGTGAGATAGCTGAGCAGACGAGGCGCTTGTTTAGGCAAGTGCAGGAGCAGGGTTCAGTCCCTGGCACCACATGCTGTGCCAGCCCTGCCCCTCCCCAAGGCATGCTGAGCTGGCAGTGGGGTCCAGGTTTGGTGGCACATGCCTGTAACCCCAGTACTAGGGAGGCTGAAAATAGGAGGACCACTACAAGTCTGAGCTGCATAGTGAGACCCTGAAAATAAATAAAATTAAATTAAATTAATCAATAGCTCACTCTATTTTTTTTTTTTTTTTTTTTTTTTTTTTTTGTCTTTTTGAGACAGGGTCTCACTATGCAGTTCAGGCTGGCCTCGAGCTCACTTTGTAGCTCAGGCTGGTCTCGAACTCACAACAATCCTCCTGCCTCAGCCTCCCGAGTGCTGGGATTACAGGCATGCGCCACCACGCCCGGCTAAATTAATCAAACAGATGCTTTAGTGTGTCTTCACTCCACAAACATGCCTTGATTCCCCCCCACAAAAAAGTCATGAAGGATGGAGATACAATAGAGAACAAAACCATACAGTAGTCCCTATTCAAAAAACTTCCATTGCTCCAGGAGAAAAAAGAAAATTCAGTAGTCTTGTGAATAAATGTGTAATTGCAAACTAAGATGAATCTGGAGGAAAAATACAGTTCTAGGAAGTTGTTTAGCAACTGAAGTTGGCCTTGTCTGAGTCATGAGCAGCTTCCTGCTGAACATGAGAGCTAGCAATTAAGCTGGGCCCAGTGAGGAGAAAAGGCAAGAGGCTGAGGAAGCAAGAGCATGGCAGAAGCCATGAGGCCACCTGGGCTTGTATACCTGTACACGGAAGGGATGTGAGGGAGCCAGACAAAGGGATGCTTAAGAGGCCTAGGGACCGGACGATGGGCACAGAAGACCCTTGGAGGCCGGTGTACGGGGTTGAAATGAAAGAGTTAGGGATGGAGACCTGTTTGCCAGGGCACTGCCTCCCTCTGGAGGGAGTGGGCCGACCGACCCTGAAAAGCCATCCTGAGGGTCCTCTAGCTCTGGCTGAGAGATGCACTCACGGCTGCTTGTTCCCAGGCCCAGGCATTGACTGGTGCTTTGTCCCCACTGGGCAGTGGCAGCTAAGATGCTGGTGTGCTGTGGATCTCACACTACACAGAAGTCAACGTGAAAAAGAGATCTCCACCACGAGCGTCCCTTGAGGACGGGCAGTGCATCTGCTTGCTGAAAGACTGGCTGAGCCCAGCTCCTGCTGCAGGCTCCCCCCCCAGGCAGTGGCTGCGATGGCACAAAAATGCAGTCCCTTGAAATGTGCTACCTGTCACCTGACTTAATGTACCACTCACCTGCAGCAGTAAACAATGCCCATCGATCCCACCTGGCTGGAGAGCTATAATTACCATTGACTACCTCAGCTAGAGCACACTGGACTTGTGGAGCAGGAACATCTTCTAATTAAAAGGAAGCACTATTTTCCTTTGCTGAAAGGAAGAACCATCTATTTTCTGAGAAATGTGGCTCTTGGCCACATAAAATAAATTCACTACAGGAGCAAGGGAGCATGCTCTGCACAGAATTTTGTGCTTTCCTCCAGGTCTGGTTTGTGTTATTCCTCTGCTTGATGGGCAATCTTGCTTTGCTCTGTACCTCCCCATTGTCAAAGCAGTGTATTATTTCCTCTTGAATGAGGTTCTGAGGAGGGCATTGTGTGTTTTGCACAGGATCTTGTGGTTCTTTCTTAATAAGCATCTGTTACCTGCAACCACCTTTTTCTGGAAGGGCTCTCTTTGTGTGTGTAGTTGAAATACAGCCATATGTTTTCTAGTCTCCTTTTGGAAATGAAGTCTCTGTCTTGAGAAACATAGTTGAAACCATTCCATATGTATATTTCTTCCCCAGGCTAACATCATCCTTATTAAAAGAAACCACATTCAGTGTAATGAAAATCCCAACAAAGCCCAGAATTCAGAAATTCCAGTAGGTTCCAACCCCCTGAGGGAATAGAATAGACTTAGTGTAGACAGAAAAGATTAAACAAATAGAAAAAGGCAACCACTTCTTTTCTAAGCCTGCTGGATAGTTTTCTTCTGCAGCTCTCAGAGTATGAGATGCAGGGCTTTATTGTCTTTGGTCAACGACTTTTCTGAATGTTGCGTATCTTTTTTGACATGTGATGAATTCATCACATTCCCCTGAGATGGATGAAGTAGTCAATTCAAACTCCAAACCTTGAGGGAAGAGACAGGAACCCTTATTATTTTGTGCATCCTGTATATATGTTTCTTCATAAAACCACTTCTGGAATTTGATGATATTTGATGAAGCCTTGCTAGGAAGTGGGGTCATGGTGACTTGTGGGTATGTGGGAGCAGTTTTGAGAAAAGCCACATGGTGGAAAAGGATTCAGGAAGGCTTTGTGAGAACTCGTGCGTGATTGCTCTCCAGTATAAATAAAGGGAATGCTGTGTAAGGTCAGACAGGACTGTACATCAGATTGCCAATGGTCAAACCCAGGCTCAGTCATCCTAAGTAAATTATTTCATCTCTGTTCCTCTGCTTCCTTAACTATAAGATGGAGAGGGGCAAATACAATGTCTACATTATAGTCAGTAGGAGAGTAAATGAAATTATAAAGCACACAAGCGTTTAGTGCATTAGTTATCAGTAGATATTAATGATTACTTCTACCAATATTATTGACTGGTTTCACAGTTTCATGGGTTGATCTAGTTGAATGTCTCTATTGCAGTCATTGCAAAAACTTTGCTGTTGACACACTGTGGCTGAATAGGAGGAGCTGCTTTGGAGCTACTCAGAGAAAACCAAGTAAAAGCACAGATGATTAGTGAGAAAGGGAGGGATACACATCTGGATGCCAAAATCAGACTAAAATAAGAGGCTTGTAGATCAAGCAAAACATAGATATAGGACTTAAAACAGGGATCCCGCCCAGGGCTGCAGGTGGGACGCTCAGCTGCAGGCCGAGCAGGACTGCCGTGTGGAAGGGTGCAGACAAACCAACAGCCTGGATGAACTGCAGCAGTGCAGTGCACTCAGGCCGCACAGTGTGGATTTGGGGTACAAGGCCCCTTTGCTCCTTTGCGTTCCTCCAAGCAGAGGACACCGCAGCCTGGCAGCAAATTTCACCAGCACACACAAGCATTAGTGACCAGGAATGGCTCTGTTCCAATGAATGGGTGGCCAGGTTTTTTGTTTTTTTGGGTTTTTTTTTTTTGCTTTGTTTTCACCATTTACCAGAGTGGCTAACTGGAAACTCTAGGGATAATAAGGTGAGAGGCTGAAGTGGACACAGTGAAGGTTACACAACATGACCCCTCCTACCCTGTGACCAGTGGTCTGAGAGAAGGATGCGAGTGCATGGGATTTGAGCAGCCCTCGGCTCTGGTGGCGCAGCACGGGGCCGTCAGCACTCCTCCTCTGGAGAGAAAATCCAGTGGGACTGAGCAGCCTTGGTCTAGCTCTGGGGAGGTGCAGGAGGAGTGGGCAGCCCACAGCTCCCTGCAGCGAGCAGCTCAAGAAGCTCACTACATGGACATGGGACCAGCAGCAGCCTCGGATTGTGTCTGTCTGAAGGCACCACAGCAACCAGGGCAGCAACGCAGAGACAAATAGGCTAAGGAGCGGGCAGGCCAAGGAGGACTACAGAACGTTACTGGCTAGAGATTGCCCCCACACACACACCCAGAGGCCAGGATCAGCCGCAGCCCCTGAGCTAATCCTACTGCAGGGTTGGCGGAGTTGCTGGGCACACATCTGAGTTTGGACATGGACACTGCCACAGAACAGAGGAAGTTTTTTTTTTCTATGTGGTAGTTTTTGTTTTCATTTCTGTTTAGGGTTTTCTTTCATTTGGCTCTGCTCTCTCTTGTCTTACCTTTCCTTCTTTATTTTAATATTTTCAAGCAAGTTAACACTCTTTCTAGTCCTCAATGTCTTTTTGCTTTCTCCTTCTTTCTTTCTCTCCTGTTTTCATCTCCAGTTTCCAAAAGCTTGGGTGATCATTCTTTGTCCTCTAGCCTTGCTTTTACTATATTTCTGTTTTACTATCTTTCTTCATCTGTTTCTCTGCTTTGTCTCCTATCCCTCTTAAATCTACTGCCCAAGGTACAAATCACTCAACTAAGGAGAAATTCATTGCATAGAAGTTTGTTTTATGTTGGACTTTGCTATATAAATGTAGATCTTGCTTCTACAGCTGAAGCTACCAAATTAATAGTTACCAAAGTTTGTCTGTTTCTAGCTGTATTTGATGCTGTTGTTATTGCTAAGTATATTGCTTTCGTCAAGGTGTCATACCGGACTGTAATTAGTTGTTCTTCTTCATATGACTGTGATTGCCAGAGTCACAGCCATCACCATAGCCCAGTACCACAGGGCTGGGTGCTGAGGCAAATAGGTAGGAACTACTCATCCCTAATAAATTGGGAAGACAGGATCTTGGGACAGGCACAAAGATCAAGAGCCAGCTACACATAGAAGGTATCTCCGAGGAATAGACGTTGCCCAGGGAAGCACCAGTACTACTGATAATGCTGTCTAGCACAGGCACTCAACACAGGAAACAAATTAAAATAAAAAAAAATAGAAAATGACAAGATACACAAGTAGGATGCAACCACACACCTCCAGCCCACCCAGGAGAAGTCCAGGGGACAGCAAGATGGAAGAAATCAGAAGCCGCTCACTTGATAGTCGCAAAATTAAAACAGACAAACAAATAAAAACCACCATGAATTGGGCTACAGGGAAAATCAAATTAGAAAAAAAAAATCTCAGGTAAGAAAAAGGTATGATGTCACCAGACATGATGGTGAAACTCTATAATCCCAACACTGGAGCAGCCAAGGCAGTAGGAATACTACGAGCTTGAGGTCAGCCTCAGGTATAATGTGAGTTCAAGGCCAGCCTGAACTACACAGTGACAGCCTGTCTCAAAAAGACAGAGGATGTCAGGGGGTGGGTCTTGTGCCCAGTGTACACTAGGCAGTAGGTGAGGTATCAAGAATATGGCAGTGCATCATTTTCATAGGCCATGGCCATGGCTGGAATGAAGATATATCTAAACTACTGAGTGGGACCAAAGAACCCATGATAACTCTAGATTCCCCCACTGATAAGGGTAACCTCGAAGAGGCTGTGGTATCTGGTGGCCTGTTGAACCTGGAGGACCTGGGGCAGTGGTGGAGCACACACTCTCCTCTTGGCTGTTTTCTCAGGTCTCCTCTCATTGCCTCTTCACCTAGCCCCAGGCCCCACCTTCAGCATTCAGAAGAGTTCACCACTTCCTACAATGAAACATGAATGATTAGAGGAACTGATTTCAAACTCTGAATCACAGGCAACCTGAGTAAATTATTGCCTAGGTGGTATGAATTCCTGGTGAGTTTACAGTTCTTTGTAGTTTGAACGGAAACTCGATCAAGTGAATTTCTCTTTGGCCTCTCCAGGGAAGACCTTTGAATGAAGGGTCATCTTCCTCATGCAGGAATTGGTTCTGATTTGATATAGATGACAGTTCAGAGGCTTGGTCCCTGCACATCTTCCACTTTAAAAAATTGCATGGTGAAATTAGATTTGACGCAAGCCTGTCATTAGCTGGAATTTCAGTATGAACTGTATTATAATCATGTCCCTAGACAGTGATCCACAGCATGTGAACTGCTTCCTTCTCTATTCAGTGGACTATTAAAGCTCTACCAGCCAAGGAGTCTGGCAGAATCTGCTTCGGAACTGGAGCCATTACTCAGTAGTCAAATATTTTCATGAAGTCACAAGACAGAACATTTTGGATTCCTCATGCTTCTGACAAAGAGATTTACTCTGCTGAGGGATTAGGCTTGGAATGATTCATATCCTGTGGGAAGAAAAGTACAGTTCAGAAACCCACTGCTGTCAGCTCCTCCTCCTCCATCTCAGGTACAAACAGGGTTGCTCAGTGTATTTCTAATTACCCAGGTGTACCTGGCTGCACACAGAGCTGCCAGTGGGCAATGGATTGAGTCATATTTGTAAGAACAAGAACTTAAAGTCCTAAGTTAAACTTTCTCCAAGCAGAAGAAGCAAGAGAGAATTTAGAGCATTGGTGTTACACGGATGAGTTAGTGTCCAGGTAGCATGTAAGATCATAGCTTCTGCACAGAACATCAGAGTCAGTCCTGCAAAACTGGGACAGCAAATCAGAGTTCTGGCAATGTTGGGCAATCACGTTGGCTTGGCCACATGCAGAGACCATGATTC
>PVKA01033131.1:0-24574 GCA_004027165.1 Ctenomys sociabilis | reverse complement strand
CTTTTTAGTGGTTTTTGACCTTGTCTTCTGGCATCTTTAATAGTGCATCTTGAAATACAACATACTGGAAATAATCTGAAGCTTGATATCTCTTGCTCGCTCACTCTCTGTCTCTCTCACCGTCTCTGCTCCCTCCTTCCCAGCCTTCCCATCTCTCTCCTCCCCTCCGTGTCCCCCCTACCCCCGTTTTGCCTCCAGAAAAGGTTTTTGATACCCTATATCAGCTTCTGCTTTCTTCTTATACATCACAACTGTATCATACGGTTTGCTTAGCCACTATCCTGGCTTCAAGGAAGGCTAGAAAGTGTTACATTTTGCTGAATTCAAAATTTCCCCCCTTTCAAAGGGACAAAAAAGGACATTTTTGAAAGAACTTCTTTTGGTAAAATTCACATCTATAAAATGATGACAGATATAAGGAGAACAGAAATTTTGTGTGAAAATAAGAACACTAAATTTTTCTAAAATATTCACAGACTTGTTTTTGAGACACTAAAAAAGTACTCCAAGTAATTTTAAACTTTTGTTCAGTTTTATTTTCTGAAAGCAGTAGAGTACTACAGTAGTCAACACTGAAAAATGATAGAAACGTTGGCAGTAAACCTTTGAAATTCTAAAGCCAAAAGAGAAATCTCAAATTCTACTAACCAAATGTAACTTCATTATTTGGGTAGATGATCTTTTCTTTTTTTAATGTATTTAGTACAGTGTCTACAGGGTCTCACTATACAAATTGTAGTGATCCTCCTGTTTTCAACCTCCCAAGCTCTGGGATTACAGGCATGCACTACCACGCCCAGTCTTGGTTGGGTGTTAGCACGCCCAGGGCCAGCATGGCAAAGGGATCAAATTCCAGTTGCTCAGCCTGCCCAAGCAAGTGCTTTAGACAGCTGAGCTATCTGGCTGTTCCTCAATGATCTTGTATACATGTGTATTTTGTTTTACAGATTCACATTATACATCCTATTTTGTAACTTGTTTATGTACTAAATATACTTCCATTTTAAAATGTACAATGAGGTAGTGTTTTATAATTTAGACATTATAATTAATCTCACAAGCTGTTTAATTTTAGTGCTCCACCCTAATAGCATATGTTTTGTGTATGTCTGTTCTGTGCCCACTCTCTTCTTGGCCAAATTAATACACATTTATGTTATTATTGACTTACTACCAAAGGAATGTTTTGCTCACAGTCAGTGGGAGCAATGAATGTATTAGGTAGGCTCTGACTTAGCGATAATGATTCCTGGTAAAGCTCCATTAGATGTCTTTTTTTCCCTTGAAACTTGATAGCACTATGACTTTAGTTGTGAATAAAGTGACAATTTTTTCTTTTGTACTCTATTTTAAGGGTTTGTTTTAGAAATAGATCCTAGACATTTCCTGACAGTTGAGAGTCCTTTGTTAACATAAAATTTCGACTATAAAATGTATTTTAAAATAGTAGAACTGCTTTGAGATGCAAATGTTTGTGCAGTTGGCTAAGTTCCCTTACTAGTCAAGTAATGCATATATGCTGAAGTGACAGAAAATATGACTTGAAATTATAGTTGAGTAATTTTACAAATTACTACATGTCATGAACCTTCAAAGCCACTCTGGAACAGTTGAGTTTATGAATATTAAATGTATGAATAACAAAAGGCCTATTTTGTAAATTATATATAATTTTAAGAATATTTATGCCTCGATTTTTAATAGAACATTTATATAATTTAGTTTCAGCTCCACCTAGTTGCTAATTTGACCACCATGGATAAACTTAACTTTCACATACAGATTTCAGTATTAAGATCCATCACTATTTATTGTTCATCCTGAACTTTGTAGCAAGTAGACCTTAGGTTCGTTCTTGTATGACAAACTCTTATATAGTGAGAATGATTCAGGTTAGAATTTCTAAATGGCTGATGATGTTGTTTTAAAGAGGAATAATGACTAATTAATAAACTTTGCTAACTCTGATGAAATCACTCACACATCAGTTCCTGGCATCACATCCTTGAAATTTCCACTTGGCACGTGGGAATTTGTCTTGTCAACTGGGTGGAAGTAATCTAGCATAAATTTTTAACCAGTTCAGAATTGTTAACCAGTAGATAGGAAGAGAGAGCAAAGTCTAGATTATATTGTTCCTAAACCTTTGTTTCTTGAGAAATGGATAACCTGAATTGCTTTAAACTTTTTCTTTTTTTATCTACCTATTAATGGAAGTTTAGCAGAGTACTTTATTCTCATCTTTCCATTAGCACTCCTAGCCACATGTTATTATTTTTGACTATCATCTTCCCATACTGGATTGTATGCTTCTGATAAGTAGAGACTGTGACTTAGACATCTGTAGGTTCCTACCAACTCCTTAATGCCTCTTAAAAACATACTAAATAGCACATAAATTTTGATTAGTTGAGCTGGACAGATAGCAGCCTAAGCACCTGCCTGGCAAGCTCAGGGGTTCCTAGTTTGATCCCCAGTACTGCATGCTGTGCCAGGTGTGGTGGTACACTACTGTAATCCCAGTGCTCCGGAGGCTGAGCAAGAGGATCACTATAAGTCTGAGCTGTGTAGTGAGACCCTGTATCCAATAAATAAATGAAAAAATAGTAATAATTGGTAAAATATTGACAAATTGGATCTTAAGGGCTTTAACATAATTTTATTGTTTAATTTGTATGATTTCTTTCCTTTAAATGATACTGCCTCTGTCCTAATTGCTAGTTTTCTTTTTAGAAAAGTCATATGTTATATTATTAAATTTATGTATAACTTTCTAAACATAAGTGTTAATCTTTCCATTTATTTATTTACTTATTGTGGAATTGGGGATTTAACTCAGGCCCTTGTGCTTGCCAGGGAAGCACTTATTCCACTGAGACATCTCCCTGGCCCATGTCCTTTTAATCTATAATGGAGTTACGTAAGTTTTTGAGCCAAGGGTAAAAATTCCTCAAGTTGAATACCACACTTGATATAGGAATTTGACTTTTCTTGTCTTCTCAGACTTTTGATATGATTATTAATTATTGGTCATTCAACAAGAACTTAATTATGGGGAAAGTAATGTGCAAGTGGTCAGTGGTTAATTCAATATGGTACTATTTAAAAATATATTAAAGTAATACTTTCTCAGCAAAGCAGACTAATCAGTCTATAATTTTTTTTTTTTATTGTTGTTATAGGGTAAAGTTCACCTGGAATTAAAACTGAATGAACTGATAACAGAGAATGGAACTGTGTGCCAGCAACTCGTTGTACAGTAAGCATATTTCTTTTAAATCTCCATTTTGTGTTCTTAAACCAATCCTTATTTTAAATACTTCAGAAACGTACTCCAGAAATGAATCTCTGGGCTGGAAATGTAGCTCTTGATAGAGCCTTTGCGTAGCATGTATGTGTGGGGCCCTGGGTTTCGTCTCCGTGCTAATTTACCATTTCACCTGCATGCTAATCTTCAGATTTCTGGAGGTCTGCTGTTTAAGCCCAGTACTTTCTTTCCCCTCAATCTCCTTACTTTGGATCATCAACAAATGAACATAACTTTCATCTTTAATGCTTTATTTCAGTTAATAACTGAGTGTCTTCTTAGATTTTGAAGTATTTATACTTCAAAGTATTTTATTTATAGCCCTCTCTATTGAGGCTATGTTATTCTGTTATACCCACATACCTCAAGAATGAATATTGTTCTACAGTACCTCTAGACTCATTCTCCTAATTGTAAAAAAAAATCCCAGCTCTTGCAGCTGGGGAAACAGCTCAGTGGAGTAAGCACTTGCCTGGCAAAAAATCCCAGCTCTTTTAAGGCAGCTTCTCTGTGTATTAAAATGTACATATCTAATGCTACATATAATAACATTTATTTTTTATGAAAACTTTATAAGAAGTATATATATATATATATATATATATATATATATTATGATTTGTCCTTAATATATATTATGTAAAAGTACAAAGTAATATGAATTTAAAGGGCCAGCCAAATAACTCAGTGGACTAAAGCACCTGCCTAGGTAGAGCACAGTGGCCAGGGTTTGATCCTAGATGTGATTGCCGGCCCCACCCCTGGGGCTTGTTGAGATGCTGAGTGAGCCTGGGTGTGGTAGCACGCACCTGTGATCCCAGCACTTGAGAGGCTGAAAACAGGAGAATCACTACGAGTCTGATCTGTGTACTGAAACCCGGTAGACCCTGTATACCCTGTATGAAATAAATTAAAAAAAAAAAAAAAAAACAAAGTAATAGGTATTTCAAAGTATTTGTTGTAGTATATAGTGTTGTCTTCCAACCAGTTATTCTTCTTACCAGATATATGCATATGTAAAATTGGAAAAAGAAAGAAAAATTGAAAGAAGAAAGTAGTATAATGTATAAGAAATTAAGAAGAGAAAAAGTACAAACATTTGAAAAAAGGAGACAAAACAAATTATCTCTTCCTTTCCATTGTCCAATAGAAATCCATAGTAGTTGTCCAAACCACCCTGCTTACATACAAAGATAAATCTCTATCCCTCACTCCCTCTCCTGTCAGTAACAGAATTCAGTAACTCTTTCCTTTTGAATAAGTTCATTCACTTTTCCCAGTTTTTATTGTACCCTTCAGATAGGATGTTCTTTTTACTCCAGGTTAGTTACCAAGTCAGGAAATTTAATCTTCCTTAACTTGAAATTAGTTTTAGCCTTTGTCTTTCATAGTGTTGGCATTTTTTAATAATATGGGTGAGTTACTATTTTATTTTGAATGCTTTTTGATTTGGTTTTACCTACAGTAATTCAAGATTTGAATTTGCAGCTCCTCTCATGCTCCCCCCCTGCTTAGACTGAACACTTATAATAAATTTATTTGGGAGCTGGGGAGATAACTCAGTGGCTTACATGCCTGCCTGTCAAAGCAAGGTCCTGAGTTCAATCCCTGGTACCAAAAAAGAAAAGGCTGGCCAGATAACTCTGGATTAAAGCACCTGCTTAGGCAGAACGCAGGGGCTGGGGGTTCTATCTCTCACCTGCCCCTTTGTCCCCATCCCTGCCATGGGACAAGCTGAGATGATGAATGAGACTGGGCATGGTGGCATTCACCTGTAATCCCAGTGCTTGGGAAGGTGAAAACAGAAGGATCACTGGGAGTCTTATCTGTGTAGTGAAACCCTATAGATCCTGTACTAAATACATTTTAAAAACAAAATTAAATTTATTTATTTATTTGGGTAGGCCTTCAGTATTCGTTCTCCTGCATCTGGTGGTTATGATAGTCATTTGAAACAGTTACATTGGTTTGTTTTGCTTACATTCCATTTTAAGTACCTGTTGTTGTTATTGGTATAATTTTATTTTTGAATGTGTTCAAAAATAGAATAGTACCATGATTTCAAATTTGAAATTATACCAAAATGTATTACTCAAAGGTGTAGTATAATTGCCTCTTCCCACATCCAAGTCTAGACAACTAGTCTGATTTCTGTCCTTATAGTAATTGCCTTTTCCAAAATGTCATTTGAATAGAATCATATAATATCTAGTCTTATGTGTCTGGGTTCTTAATAATGTAATGCTTTTTAGACTCATCCACATTGCTGCATATATCAGTAGTTCATTCTCTTTATGTATTTTTTTTGGCCACAACTTAGAAGATACTGTTATTGTTATTTTATAAATGACAAGACTGATTCACAGATTGGTTAAATTAGAAGTTTTGGACCCTAGATTTGAAGTTCAGTAGCTTGTTTTTATTTTGTTGATTGATTGATTGATTGATTGATTGTAGTACAGGTTTTACAGGATCTTACTACACAGATCGGTCTCGTAGAGATACTCCTGTTTTCAGCCTCCCAAATGCTGGGATTGCAGGTATGCACCACCATGACCAGTCGCAGTTGCCATCTCCGTGCACGCAAGGGACAGGGCCAGCACAGCATGCTGGGGATCGAACCCTCCGATCCCTGTGTCTGCCTAAGCAGGTGCTTAAATCCACTGAGGTATATGGCCGGCCCAGCAGCTTATTTTTAAAGTTTGTGATTTTTGAGATATCTTAAAATAGGAAGTTGTAAATATGCTACATTGAGATATTGTGAATCCTTCAATCAGCTTCCCTCAATAGTTACATGACTATAGCACAAAATCAAAACCAAGAAATTTACATTGGTACATTGTTTGTATATAGTTATATATCACTTTATTGCATACGTGGTTTTGTCTAACCACTACTCCAATTGGTATACGGGATTATTCTGTTACAGTAAAGATCTCCCTTTTGTAGTTGTACTCCTCTCATGATCATCCTTAACTTCAAGAATGCTACATAAAAAAAAAAAAAAAAGAATGCTACATAAATGAAATCTTAAAACATGTGCCCTTTTCAGATCTCTTTGTTTTGTGTAGTTTCTTACACATTAGGTATAGTTGAGTCACCCATCTCTGTCTTCTATTTGGTGACACTTTACATTTACCTTTAACATAATTATTGACATGAAGTCTAAATCTGCCATTTTGTTATTATTTTCTGTGTATTCCCAGTTTTCTTTTTATTATTACCATTTATTTTTGGTGGAACTGGGTATTGAACTTAGGCCCTTGTGTTTGCCAGGCAAGCACTTATTCTACTAAGCCATCCCCTGGCCCTCTAGGAGTTGAACTCAAGACCTTGCACTTTTCAAGCAGGTGCTTGTACCACTGAGCTGTATCCCAAGCCCTACCATGTTTGTTTTTTTTCCAGATTATTTGAACATCTTTTCTTTTTCTTTTTCTTTTTTTTTCAGAACTGGGGATTGAACTCAGGTCCTTGCTCTTTCCAGGGAAGTGCTTATTCTACTGAGCCATCTCCCTGGTACTGAGCGTCTTTTTTAGAATCACATTCTATCTGTAGTATATGTAATGAGTAGTGTATGGTGTCTCTGTCTCTGTCTCTGTCTCTGCCTCTCTGTCTCTGTCTCTCTGTATTTGGTATAGGGTCTCACTACACAGCTCTGACTCATAGTGATCCTCCTGTTTTCAGCCTCTCCAGTGCTGGGATTACAGGTGTGCACCACCACACCCAGACTCAGTGCTGGCTCAGTGTACCCAGGGGTGGGGCTGGGATTGAACCTTGGTCTATGTACTTGCCCATGCTTAGTCTGCTAAACTATCTCACTGGCCCTTAGTGTATCTCTTTGTTTAGATTTTTTTTAGTGGTTGCTTTAGGTACAATTTTTTGTTTTCATTGTTAATATATCTTTACCATGCATATTAATTAATTCATCTTACTGTAACTTGATCATTACTTCCTTTTTTCCTCTCTGACCTTCCCTCCCCCATTTTCTCTAAGTTTCCTTCCCATCTCTCCAAGATCTGTCTTCCTGTTTCCTATCATCTCTTTTATTTTGCTTTTCGTGTATCTTTTGGGTTTTCATGTAAGAGAAACCATGAGATATTTATTGTTTTGTGTCCAGTTTCACATTAGCATTGTGGTCTCAAATGACTCAAATTTATCCTCATTTATGATTAAGCAGTATTCTGTTATATATGTGTGTTACATTTTCTTCATCTAGTCATCTGTTGATGGACATATAGGCAGCTTTTATAATTTAACTGTTGTGAATTGTGCTGCTGTAAACATGGGTATGCATGCACCACTGTAATGTGATGACTGTAACTCTTTTGAGAAGATATCCAGAAGAGACAGAGCTGGGTAAATGGAGTCTTTATTTTTGGTTTCTTAAGGAACCTCTGTTGATTTCCACCAACAGTGTAAGGTTTTTTTGCCCCTAAAACCTTGTCAGCCTTTGTTCTTTTTGAGCCCTTGATGATATCCATTGTTACTGGCATAATATTTCTTGTGTTGATTCTTTGTATTGTTCTTGTGTAATTGGGTGTCAGAAAATCTTTTCCTATGCCTATGTCCTTCAGGAGTTTCATCTATTTTTGTCTTCTAGCAGATTTAGTGATTCTGTTTTTATATCTAAGTCTCTTGAACACTTGGATATAATTTTAGTGCAAGGTGAGAAATGTGGATCTAGATTTGTTCTACATGTAGATAATGAGTTTTCCCCCACATCATTTGTTAAAGAGGCTATTTTTTCTCCATTTATGTTTTTTGGCCTCTCTGTAAAAAACCAGATGACTGAAGGTACATGAAGTTATTCCTTTATCTTCAGTTTTATTCAAGTGGTCAACATGTCTGTTTTTGCTGATATTGTTCTATATTTATTACTATAGATTTGAAGTATAACTTGAAATCTAGAATTATAAAGTCTTCTGCTTTGCTCTTTTTGCTTACTATTGCTTTGGTTATTTTAATTATCTTCTGGTTCCTTATGAATTTTATAACTTTTTCTGGGTCTGTTAAAAATGCTATTGGTATTTTTAGTGAAATTTCTCTTAAATCTACATTTTTTCCCCTAAGTATCTTCTTTTTTTTTTTTTTTTTTTTTTTTTTTTTTTTTTTTTTTTTTTTTTTTTTTTTTTTTTTTTGGTCTTTTTTGAGACAGGATCTCACCATGCAGTTTAGGCTGGCCTTGAGCTCACTTTGTAGCCCAGACTGGTCTCAAACTTGTAATGATCCTCCTGTCTCATCCTCCTGAATGCTGGGATTACAGGCATGTGCCATCATGCTTGGCTGAGTATCATTTTTGACAGTACAGACATTTTTACAATGTGAGTTTTGCCTATCTATGATCGGGGAATGTTTTTCCATTTTCTCATGTCCTCTTCAGTCTGGTTTTACGGTTTTCATTGTACAAGTCTTTCACTTTATTGTTTAGGTTAATTCCTAGGTATTTAACTTTTTTTTTTTTTTTTGGTGGTGCCAGTGTTAAGACATTCTTTTTATTTAGCCTGCTATCATCTCAATAGGAAACATCTTAATCTTAATTAAGTGGGGTTGTTTTCCCTACTCCACTTTTAAGAAATAAGCAAAAGAACATACTTGTTAAGTAAGGGAAGAGAAAAACTGAATATAGCTGCATCCTTTGAAAAATGAACTATAAGGGGAAGAGGAAAATTGCTACGCTCTAGTACCACTCTTGATATTCCCACAAGATTTGTAGGAAGAGGGGTGCACAGTACTGTTTCTGCAGAGGTCCTTCAGGAAAATCCCTATAATCATAGCTTCAATGCCTCTGAGAAATACTCAGATTGTTGGCTGGCCTTTTCTGTGCCTCTCACCAAAAGTATCACAAAGCATTTTATAAATAGTGCAAAATTATCATACTTGTTGCTTCAAGGAACTCATTGTGGTCATAGTAAATTCTTTTCTTTTTTTTTTAATTTGAAATATCTATTTTTTTAATTTTTATTTTGTTGAAGTACAAATATCAATGAGACAATTTTAAGATACCTTGACAAGATGGATTTGATAAATTAATACATTGCAAACTATTTTCATAATGTTTTGGTATCATAGAAGGTGCATACATGATATTATACTTACAAACATTATTATAGCATATGTCTCTTACAATAAATTAAGAGAGTGTAGCTGTTTGCGTATCTTATTTTTTATACCTGAATTACATCAAATATTCAATAATTAATACTTTCTACCTTGTTATTTTCCTAGTGGTTGTCCATAGTACTAGTTAACTTTTTTTGAAGCTGTATTCAATGGGATTATTTTTCTGATTTATTTCTTGGTAGGTTCATTGTTGGTGTACATGAATGCTACTGATTTTTGTATCCTGCTACTTTGCAGTTTATTCTAAGAGTCTTCTAGAGTTTTCTTAAATCTTTGACTTAAGTGTTATATCATCTGCAAATAAGGGTAGTTCAACTTCTTCCTTTCACATTCAAATCCCTGTTCTTTCTCTTGTCTGATTACTCTGGTTAAAATTTTTGAGTATTATATTGGACAGAAGTGGAGTGAGTGGACACTCTTTGTCTTGTTCGTGATTGTAGAGAGAATGCTGTCTGTTTTCCCGTTTTTGAGATGATGTTAGTAGCGGATTTGCTGTAATTTTTTTTTTTTATCAATATAAAGTCCTTTAGCTATGATCACACCTGAGACAAACCTTACTTGCTATGATATTGCCACTTTCCAAAGCTGGTAATGTCCTCTAATACCTATTTTGGTCAAGGTTTTTGTCATGAATAAATGTTTGATTTGTCAGAAGCTTATTCTTTATTTTTTTTCAGAAGCTTATTCTGCATTTATTGAGATCTTGGGATTTTTGCCCTTATTTCTTTTTATTTGGAATTATTTTATTGATTTGCATATATTGAACTATCATTGGATTCCTGGGAAGAAGCTGAGTTGGTCATTAAATAATTCTTAAAGAGATAGGACCTTTGTGATATTATTTTTATGTCTAGAATGGAGGAGATGGATTTTAAGAGATTATTCTCAGGTGTAGGGAAAAGGAAGAGAAGAAGAGAAAATATAATTACAAATTGGGGGAAGCTACCAGAAGGTCACAACCAATTCATCCTTTTACACCTGTTATTATGGTTTGTTTGTTTGTTTTTTTTTTTTTTTTTTTTTTTTTTTTTTTTTTTTTTTTTTTTTTTTTTTTTTTTTTTTGTCTTTTTGAGACAGGGTCTCACTGTGCAGTTCAGGCTGGCCTTAGCTCACTTTGTAGCTCAGGCTGGTCTCGAACTCACAACAATCCTCCTGCCTCAGCCTCCCTAGTGCTGGGATTACAGGCATGCGCTACCACGCCTGGCTGTTATTGTGTTTTTGAAACAGCACATAATGGAATATAATAAAAAAAAAAAAAAAAAAAAAGATTTTCTTTGAATTCTTGTTGTTTGAATTCTGCAAGTCACACATATATTTTATGCAGAAATTTTAAAAATTACAACCTTTGGCACAAATGCATTAACTTGCTAGTAGGAAGCTTATATTTGAATCCTTCTCTCTTAGTTTCTCATCATTGGTACAAAATACCTCATACCCACAAGTTAAAAGACATTTATTTTGGCTCACATTTTCAACCCATAGTCACCTGACTCCAGGGCACAAGCACGTGTTAGAAGGATGGTGGCGGAAGCTGCTCTCGTCATGGTGGTCAGTGAGCAGAGAGTAAGGGAGGGAATTGGGGAGGGAAATAACACCCTTTCCAGTATGTATGCAGTGACCCACCTCTTCCCTGGCCAGGCCCCGCCTCCTGCCTGCACAGTTAGCCATGGATATTCATCGGTGAGTTCATCCCCATGATCCAGTCGCCTTCTAAAAACCTAGCTTCTGAATGCATGACTCTTTGGAGGAATATTTCAGATCCAAACCTTAACTTTTGTGTACAGTTTTTGGTGAAGGTTAACTTTACATAACCATAAAAGACACTATCTAACTAAATCATCAGTTAACTTATTTTTCATTTTGCCTATATGAATACCTTGTTTGTAATCAAATGAGAGGAGAAAAAGAAAAGAAAAACACAAAGGATGTAATACAGAATCTTCACATTCCTATTTGTACTGAAATTGGAATTCCTCCAGTATGCTCTTCTCCCTTAGTTCAGAAATGGCAAGACTTTGTCTTAAAGCAGTTGTGAAGGCTAGACTCCTTTCCTTTATGGTTGTGGCTAGATTTGTGCTTGAACTGGTTGCATCCCTATATTGTGCTCTTACCTACCAGTTAGTGAAGAGTCCAGTCAGTGGGGATTCAGACTGGCCAGTGACCCTATTTCTTGTTTCCATGCAGACAGGGCACTGTGGGGTTTTACATGTGCCCCTATGACCCTGTCTAGCCTGAGGTTTTTGTTTCTATCTTATTATGATCAGTTGTATCAGAATCCTCCCGCTTATTCAGCCTTCTTTGACACTAAAGAAGCTTGTATTTGAATCCTGTTCTCTTAGTTAACTAGGTTTTTAGAAGGTGACTGGATCATGGAGATGAATTCACTGATGAATCCATGGCTAACTGCAGTTAGGAGCTGGGGCCTGGCCAGGGAAGAGGTGGGTTCCTGGAAGAAGAGTGCCTTCTTTTTGCTGGAGAGGGTACAACAGAACTTACAGAGAACATTGTCTTCTGCTGATATTTTAGAGGGGCTTCCTCTATCTCTGTGTCCTTCCCTTTGTGGTCATTGTACAGCTACTTATATCTGCTCTTTCTTTGCTTCTCCAAGTGCAATACCTTTGGATTTTGGCACTCCTCCTCAGCATTCTGTCCACCTGTGCATCCCTTTCAAGTAGTTCCTTTCCAGCCTGCAGATTCAGGGTTGTTTACGGTATGTGGAGGAAGGCATTTCTCTGTGGAATTAGGTTGTTTGGGAGCCAGTTTGGGAGGGACCTCGCATAGGCACCCAGACCCAGCTGCTTTTGGTGGGCACTAGGATGGATCTAACACAGGTGCCAAGCTCTCTGTGGCATTTGGAGAATAGAAAGCAGGCAGGACACCACATGGGTGCAGAGGTTGGTAGCATTTGGGAGAACAGTAGGAGAGTACCCCACTGGCACTGCTCCATTCTCTTTTTTTTCCACCTCCCAATCCCACCTTTCACAGCTCCTGCTGGCTCCTGAGAGTCTTTGTCCCATGGATCACCCAGAGCCTGGTTCTGTATTGCTATCTATTTAGGCTCTGCCTTTGTTTCTTTCTGTCCCTCAACTTCACTCAGAAGGTCATCCCCCTCTGGGTAATTCCCTAGCCTGTTCTTTCCTTAGTACCCTAATCTGAGGAGGCATTCTCCTGTAAATATCTTGCTCACTAGGCAGTAGCTGCTAGGTGCTAAATACCGCAGTTCAACTGCTGCTGCTGCTGCTTCTCTTAGTGAGCTTTTCCAGGATGGTACATCTGCTGATATTGGACTTCCTATGTTGGACCTCTCCAGATTGCCTTCCTGTATTTGGAGTTTCATCATATAATTTCTATTCTGTGTTCAAGTTCACTGATTATTGCCTCTGTCTTCTGTTTTTCTATAGAAGCCATCTGTTGAAGTTTTCATTTTGGTTGTATTCTGAAATTCTAAAACTTGTATTTACTTGAACTTTATATCTATTATTTCTTTGTTGGGGCTTTGTTGCTTTGATGAAGCTGTTTTTTCATTTGTTCATAATTGTTCATTGAATGTTTTAAGGTTGGGCTACTTTTCAGTCCTTTTTCATTTTAAAGAGGATTTTTAAAAAATAAAAATAATGCAGAATTTCAAAACAAGATAATAGGAAATTAACAGTGGTTATTATACTGAATATTGTTATCTTCAAAATAGTTGTTTAGATTATAAGATGTAGGCATGCAAAATTGTTCAAACAATGAAAGCAATATTCCTTTCAATGAACTAAAAAAATTAGTAGTACAATTTGTGTGTGTGTGTGTGTGTGTGTGTGTATCCCCCCTTCATTTTCTCCTTTCCTTCATCCCAGTTGTTCTTAACTAGTTCCATTTTCTTTCATAGGTAAATGGATGCAACTAGAGGCGATACTCATAAGTGAAATAAGTCAAACTTGCACGTGTAAACATTATATTGTCTCCCTAGTGAGAAAATGAAGAATAATTAAGATCCAGTCCTTGTTAAATAATTCCAACATCCATATCATCTTGGCATTAGCACCTTTTGTCTTCTCATTTAGATTGAGAATATTTTGATTGTTGATATGAGTGACTTTTCCATTACAAGTAGCTCCTACTTAATTGTTTAATAATTTTGCACCTTAATAATGATACTACGGTGATACACATTCATTAAGAATCAGAGTTTTGATCTTTTCTAGGCTAGTGATATACAGTGTGGTACTTTGATATCAGCCTCATTATCACAAGGTAAACAACTTACTTAGTATTGCTATGCTATGCTGTTTAATAGGTTAGGTGTATCACATGCCTTTTTTTTTTTAGACAGAGTTTCACTGTGCAGTTCAGGATGGCCTTAAACTTAACTTTGTGGCCCAGATTGGCCTCTTAAGTCATAGCAGTCCTCCTGCCTGAACCTCCCAAGTGCTGGGATCACAGGCATGGGCCACCATATCCAGCTTCACATGCAATTATAGTTTACATTGACTTTATGTGTCTGTAACCTTATATAAATTGAGATACATTTTGGACATTTTTATTTTTATGTTGTAAGGCTCTGGACCTTACTTAAATCTATTTTAAACAGCTTTCTCTGACCTGTGCTGGAGGAGAAAGAGTGGGAAGTGCTAACTCATTTGTTGTCAGGAAAAGGTAGAAATCTGTGTACCTGACTCACCCTGTATTGACGTCTAAGGGCCGAGTGAAAAGGTTTCTTATTTTTAGAAAATGAGAGTTCAGGCTCTCTGCTAGCCCTCCCTTGGACCATACTGGCTGAAAAGGGGAGGGGTATGTCATCACTGTTCCCCATGTGGCCTACTATGACACCTTGGCTTGGAAGCTGGTTACCCCTGAAAGGTAAGCAAAGCAAACTTGGCTGGGCACTCATTCAGCCTTCTTTGACATTGTCTTCCCCTAAGGGGGAAGAGTGTCTTATTTTTGCTGGGTGGCTAAATGCTAGATTCCTCTCCTCCCTAATAGTCGTTACTGAAGCCATGGGAGAAGTTGACTCACCCATTGTACCATCTGTCAAGCTTGGGATACATAGGCTTTTTTTTTTTTTTTTCCATTTTATATATGCCAGACTGGATACTGTAGAAACCAGCACTCTGGAAATATCAGTGTTGGCTTTTGACTTACAGAAACAAAGCTCCGGTGGTAGTTTTGTAAAATTTATTACTGGTTTCTTAACTTTACAGGTATATTTGTGATATTATGTTCTTTTATTAATGCTGAAAGTGTGGCTTCATGTCTGGTTTTCTTTGTATTTCTTAAATTGTCTATGCCTAGTGCATTCAGCTAAGGTTTGACTTCAAGTTTTCAGATTTACATGTCCGCTTTGGTATCTCAACATTGCACACTTAAAATATTTTAGCTAAGGTTTTGTTTGTTCTGTCTGACCATCTCCTTTTACAGTTTTGGCAAATGTTTGGTTCCAGTCAGTTTGTTTTTCATGTCAGACCTTGTATGTTTCATCTCTAATCTTTTAATTTTTAATGCTTTCTGTCTCCATGGAATATGTGAAATATAGTCACCAAGTCTGTTTTCTTTTCGTTTCTAGGTCTGTTTTGATTAGTTTTTATTTTCATTGTTGGTCATATTTCTCTTGATTCTTTGCATTTCTAGTTATTTTCTGTTGAATGCCAGACCATGTGAAGTTTCTGGATATTTTTATATTCCTATGAATATAGTTGACTTTTGTTTAGGTTTCAGTTAAATTACTTGGAAACAGTTTGATCTGTTTGTGGTTTGCTTTTAAGCTTTTCACATAGATGAGAACAGCCTATATTTAGGGCTATATTTTAGGGCTTATATTTTCTCAGTGGCAGCACCCATGAATTACCATGTTTTTTACTGTGACTTGTGGGATCTTTTGTTTGCTATGTGTGGGCTGTGCAAATTGTTCCCTCCACTCTTTTCAGCTGGTTCTTTCCCTAGCCTCATGTAGTTTCTCACACATGCTTGTTAGCACTTAGTAGAAGACTCAGTGGGGAGTCTTGTAGCTCTCTGGAAATTTCTCTTTGTGTTGCTTTCTTCTCTAGTTCTCTGCATTGGTAGGTCAGCCACTTTGACCTTCTACATCTGACAACTTTGTCTCCTCAGGAAGACTGCTTGGCAGTAAGCTGGGGCACTTGGAAGGCTCACCAGCATCCCCACCTGAGGAGTCACTGTCCATTGCTGGTGATTTTGTCTATTTTTTAAAATGGTTTATGATGGAGAATAAATCCCTATTACTCCATTGCAGCTGGATATAAAACTCAGGATTTAGCCTCTAATTTTTAAAAAAAATCCAGGGAAGGGATTGAGACTAATTTGTATTATAAACACGTTCAGACTAAATTTATATTCCACATAATTTCTAAGTAATGTGTTAATATAAGTATTTATATGTCCCATATAAAACTATTAATTCAGTATGCTGAAGTTATTTTGAATACTTATTTTTTTTTGTCTAGTCATGTTTATGATATTAGATTGCTTGACATATGAACTAAAAGAACAGTTGTTATTTAATTAGAAAAAGTGTTTCAGAACATAAGTAGCAAATAGTGTCTATATGAGGTAAGTTTGATATTGGAAGGAGAGCACAGTGGAAATTGTTGTAGAGGGAATTAAGGATGTTGCTCAACAGCTCTTATCTTTAAACAGAAAATACATTTCTGCAACATGATTGAGTTTCTATTAAGCATTAGGAAGTGAAGACCCTTACCTCTGTTCCATGTAAATACCAACAGCTACAGTCCGTGGAATGGATTAGTGTTATGTTTTGTGTCTAATTGTCCTCCCAAAGCCTCATGCAGTCATGGAATGGACTTCTAGACTTTGTAATTTACTCATGATCCAGTGCTGGGATTATGGGTCTGAGTGCTTCGTGGCCTAGGGCAGATAGCCAGAATGCAAATTAAGGGAGACAGACTTGCTCTTTACTGCCCCTGTAGCTGCCCCTCCTCCCATTTGAGCTTTGCTCTTTGCCACTGCCATGAATGGCTGCTCTGTGCCACCATGTTCCGTTCTGCCTGGGAGCCAGCTGAGTATGGGCTAAAATCTCCACTAACTGTGAGCTAACTAAACTTTTGCTTCCTTCATTTTGGGTGTTGGGTATTTGTCCCAGCAATAAGAGAAAAGTAACTGAGACAACTAGGTTACCTTATTCTTTATTATTTAAAACATTTTTTACAGAACAGTGCAGTAACTGTTACTAAGAATCAGAATAAAAAGCTACAGAATTATGTGAAGCTTGCTGTATATTTATGAATCAGAGTTTAAGTGAAAACCACAATGATTTCCTTGTATGTCATTCATGCTTTAGCAGAGGATTCAGTACCACAGAGCTGGCTTTGTTTGTAGTTTCTCATTTAAGGTTGCACCATTTTCTTTTCCTTTTTAGAAGCCACAAGTGTTTTGATCTATTATCAAACCACAAGATGTACCTTCTTGAGTGTTTAGCAGGAGAAAATGTGTTAGTGTTATTTGGTAGTACTTGTGACATTTCTTTTTGGTTCCACTACTTGAAAATATAGCATAAATGCATGCATACTTACTTGGGGGGTTGGTGGTATATATAGAAAACAATTTTGAGCCTTTTGAGTATTTTAATTTATGTTTAAAGAATGTTGTAGAGCTTAGAGTGTTGTTCAGTGATAAAGCACTTGCCTAACATACGTAAGGCCCTGGATTATCCCTTGCAGGACATACATTCACACAAAAGGTTCTTATGTTGTTCATATTGTTTAACATAACTCTTTAATAACATTTTTAATCTCTTTTGTTTTACTTTAGCATCAAGGCCTGCCATGGGTTACCTCTCGTAAATGGACAAAGCTGTGATCCTTATGCAACAGTTTCTCTAGTGGGTCCTTCTAGGTAATGTTTATTGAATTGTTATGGGTTTTGAAGCTTAAAGTTGAATTTAAGAATTAGAAAATTAAATTTCTTAAAGCAAATGCTAAGTAACTATGACACAAAGTAATGAATGCTTTGAAAGAAGAATCTTTTGTGAGCTTTCTTATATAAACAACCAAGTCCTGTTTTTACAGAAATTGAATGCCATACTCTTTAAGCTAGAAAAAAACTTCAGTTTTATACTATTAAAATGTATTTTAAACATAAACCTGGCCTTCTTCACTCCTCAGCATTCCTACTTTCAGATGTCCTAAATTTTGTGCTGGTGAAATCCTCTTTTAATAAATGCTAACTCGCAGTTACAAGGCATTTGCTATATTGTTATTTGGAAAAAAAAAAGATCAGAGCTGAGTCTTTTGTACTCATGAGATTTGTCAACACTCTACAGAGAGAATTCTATATTGTAGATAAGTTGCTAAAGTAATAGAGCATGGCAAAATGTATCATATAGGGTCAGGGAGATGGCTCAGTAGAATAAGTGCTTCCCTGACAAGCACAAGGGCCTGAGTTCAATGCCCGTTTCTGCCTAAAAAGAAAAGAAAAGAAAAAAAAAGGTATCATATCATTGATTTTAAAGGATTTATAAGTTACGGAAAAAAGTATAGCACTTTATGATATTTTATACCTTTTCATGATGGCTTCTTTAGGAGACTGACTAGTATAAGATTTATGTGGTTTATATTTTGAAAGCACAATTAGTAATTAGTAAACAAAAGCACAATTATTTGCTCAGCACATACAGATATATATACACAGACACATCCCTTCATCCTACCCCTTAGGGCTCTATAACTTGTTTTAAGACAAAATCACTAATAAATCACTTCCAAAAATGTATTTATGTATCTATATGAAGTACCTAATAGCATACCATGTTTAACACCACAAGTACTCAAATAATAGTATGCTATTGTTATAGTTTTTATTTAAAAACAAATAGTTATATAACATTAAATGCCATTATGGGTTTATTTATTTATTTTATGTGTTTACTAAAGGGTCTACAAGGTCTCACTATACAGATCAGACTTGTAATGATCCTCCTGTTTCCAGCTTACCAAGCACTAGGATTAAAGGCACTTGCCACCATTCCCAGACTAAATCACCGTGTCAGCACACCCCAGGGGTGGGACTGCATGGCATCCTGGGATCGAACTGGTCCCTGCCTCTGCCTAAGCAGGTGCTTTAATCCACTGAGCTATCTGACTAGCCCATGGGTTTATTTTTGTGTGTTAAAAGTGTTCATCCTAGTGGAGCCTTTTATGTTTAATGATCTATACCTGAAAAATTCTTTGTTTAGTAATATACAGTTAGAAACTAGCATGTATATTTGTTTTTTTAAAGTCACTTTTAGTTTTGTTGTTATACTACAGTTTAAAGTGTTCAAATAAGGGTAAGCCAGGTAAAGCCACAGGACTTCTCTATATATTTCTCTGAACTTCCTCAGTATGTATAATTATTTCAAAGTAAAAAGGTGTTTTTTGTTTTTTGTTTTTTTTGGTGGAACCAGGAACTCAGGCCCTTGCGCTTGCCAGGCAAGTGATTATTCTCCTGAGCCATCTCCCTAGCCCCATGGAGTTTCTTTTCTTTATAAAGTCACTATTGTAGCTGAAGCCCAAATAGGAACCTATAGTTAAGTTTTTCACATGATTCTTGGGTTTTTTTTCAACACAGAAAAAAAAAGCATAAATTTCATTGCTTTTCTTCTCACCATTTGTTTTGAGTTGCTTTATTATACAGGGTGTTTTAAAATCCCTATGAGAGTTTACCAGTCAGTCTACTATAACCATAGAGAGAATAACAAAATCTTGTCATATACAGTATATTCTTTTATTTGAATTTGTGGGGACACTGTTTTTTTTCCCCCAAGTAATAAAATTTCAGTTTTCCCTGGGTCATTTAAACATTGAAACAGAAATCAGACTCCCTGTTGGAAATAGCATGTTTTATAATTGTGTACTGTTAAGTTCTACAAGGTAAAACTCTACCACATTGGAACAGGAATGACCAGAAGAAGACAAAAGTAAAGAAGAAAACAAGCAATCCACAGTTTAATGAAATCTTTTACTTTGAGGTAATTTGTTTATATAAATGTTGACATTAAATATTCAATATTGAATTCCAGTTGATTTCTTTTTTCATCATGGTCATGGTAATTGTTTTAGCAACTAATGCAACTAAGCATTTCTATCCAGAAAGGAGTAGAACCGTGATGTAATGCACATAAAATAGATAAATGAAGAGTTTTTCTTGCTGTAGAAGTAGGGAGTACTAGGGCTACACACATTCAGTCCTATCCTATTTACTGTCATATGGTCCTCCAAATCCTCCTATCCCCTTTCAGGTCCTCACCTGCTACATAGTGTCCAAAGACTCCTGTGTAGCAAACTGTCTGAAAACCTCTAGTAAAATAAGTATGATTATAATTTGGTGGATCTGACATCTAATCCCATTTGGCTTTAAACCAGCCATACTTAGGCTTACATTGCTTAGCTCAGATATTACCTTATGCGAAGATAATATTTTAAGGGAAAACAGTAGCAGCAAGAGTTTTTTGTTATCATGCCCTAAGGATGGGGAACTCTTTGAAACAATAACATGTTATATAGTTAGAGCCTTATCACTAAGTTCTTTTTAATCTGATACACCCTGTGGACATAAAATTTATTTTCATGGAGATCTTCATCTGCTTTGAAATTGTCCCCAGTTAATTGCTTTGAAGTTCTTTGCAGTGTTTGTTAAAGAAATCCTTTTTCATATTACTTGAAGACCACGGGGGGGGGGGGGATTGAAAATCAGACTTTGTAAAAGATTCTGTAATCATGGAACATGTTGCAGTTGATACCTTGTGTGAGAAAGGTTTGAAAAAAGGAGTTACATTTTGTGATTTTTCTTCTTTGTATGTGTTTTTCCTGTTTTTAAAGTGGAAAGAATATAAGGGAACTTAGCATGCTTCATTACTGTACTTTAATAAAGGAGCACCAGCTGAAGAAAATGTGAGAAGTGAAATAGGAAACTGAGTGGGTGGAAGCAAGATAGAGAACAGAAGAAATGTAATAATGTTAGACTTTTCCATTTTGTGGCAAAGATTGATGTGGATGGTCTACGTTTGTTAACAACTGTTACCTCCAACCTGAAGAAAATAAGAAGGCAGCAACTTAAAATTATGTTCAAGGAAGAGCAAACAGTGACTTAATTAGGTTCCTTTAAGAAAATAAAATAGGAAGTAAGTTTAGAAAGATAAGATAGAACCAGCTGATGAAAAACTGCAGTGCCTGGATAGGGTGCTTTTAACAGTTGAATGTTTTTAATCATGGAAGTGATAAGAAGTAAAGTAGTGTTTCTGGAAAGAATCATGATCTGAGTGATGTTGGCTTAGAGAATACAAAGCTCAAAAGACTAGGTGTAACAAAAGGACAGGTCTGTTTAAAGAGAATATAGAAATAGAAAGGGGCAGATGAGAAAGACACTGCAGAGGGCAAGATAACAAATTAGTGATAGAAGAAAAGAGAAGTCCAATTTTAAAATTTGGAAAAATAGAAAAACTGGGAGAAAGATTAGTGGTTTAGTTTGGGGCATACCAAGCTTGAGATCTGACATGTAAAATGCTATAGTAGGTTCTTGATCACTAATACATAAGATGGACTGATGGTTGTAGATTAAGATGCAGGATTAGTTTGCAAAGAGGAAGGCTAAGGGAGTAGACATACAATAAAGTAGAGAAGTAAAGTTCTGTCCTTATTAAGGGTCTTTGAACATGTCATTTCATTTCTGTACTTTAGCTTCCTCATTTTTAAGATGAGGGTAGTAAATCTAGCCATGCCTGCGTCAGAGCAGCGTTCTGATAAACAAAGGAGATAATGGATGTGAAAGCACTTTGTAAACTGTGTAAGCCTGTGCAGCTCCGAGTTGTTTTTAGAGCAGAGTAAAAGAGAAAACCTTGGAGAATTTATTCCTATTTATTGTTCTGAGGAAAAAAACAGCAGCTGAAGGGTGTCAGAATAAACTCAAAGCAAAAAGTGTTCCAGAGAAAAATGCTATGGTTGCATTGATCACTATTTTAGAGAGCAAGGTCAAGGATAATGAAAGTAAAAATTGATCATCAGATTGGATGATGCAGATAAAGATTTTAAGAGGATGATCTGTGAGGAAACCAGATACAGAGTTAACTGTCGAGAGTGGGTGGAGAAGTGCAGGCTGTGGGGTGAATTGCAGTTTTAAGATACTTGTCTGAGTAAAGAAAGATACAGAAAGACCATAACTTAAGGGGAGAATTTTTCTGACTTTAGTAACATAATGAACAAGTTAGTAAAGAAAGCAGTAATTAAAATATAGTGGATGCTGTCTATATGCCTATTACACACTACATGTGGGTAGCATAGTCTTAGAAAAGAGAAACGTCTTATTCTCTTGTTGAGAAGTGGATGAGAAAAATCAAATAGGGAAACCTGCGTAGGGTAGATATATTCAGATGGAAGTTCCCATCAGTAGTCCCCCCCCCCCAATCGGGGATTGAACTCAGGCAAGCGCTTACCAGGCAAGTGCTTGTTCTACAGAGCTATCTCCCCAGCACCCACTTCAGCAGTCTTGATTTTTTTCATGCAAAATGTAAGAAGGAAACCTGAGTAGGATTGGTACTTTGCTTGAAAAATTACAGAAAGTCTTTAAACAATTTATAAATTTCATTTAAATAGTACACTTCCATTCACTAGCAGATAACCTGTGAGCCAGAGAGCCTAATGTTTGTTTACTGTGTATTAAGTTGATAAGAGACAAGAGTTTTTGTTCTTTGCTTGGTTGATTTTTTTACTCAACTTCATTCATAAATTTTGCCACTTCTATAGCATTTCCAAACTTCTGGGTAAAATATTATCACAGCATTTTTCTCTATTTATAACCAAAATTGAATGTTTGGGGGTTGGTCATTTTTAAGTTGATGGGATTTTTATTTTTTTGCGGTGGGAGGGAGATATTTTAACAGTGTTTTTATTAAAATATTTTGTCCATAGGTAACCAGATCCAGTAGTTACACAAAAAAATCCCAGTTCCAGGTAGAAGAGGAAGATATTGAAAAGCTAGAAATTAGGTATGTGCCTTGGGATTTTACAGAATTGCTTTTTTTCTGTGCCAGAAAAAGAAAAAAGAAAAGGAAAAATTCCTAAATCTAATTGAGAAAGGTGGAATAGCCTTAATAGAATTTTTTATGGCAAGTTGGTTGATGACACTTAGCTGAACATGCATCTAGTTTAAATATAAATTATTTTTATACTCTGATGTATTTGCAGAAATAAAATATTTTATAAACAAAGATGACCTAATTTTCATTTATTGTATTTTAAATTTTTTCTTAATTAAATTCCTTAAATATCTGGATCATAGCATAATGAATGGACAATTACATTTAAGCCAATTTAGAAATAATTGTTTTATTCTTCTTAACATATCTGCTGACTATCAGAATTTTCAGTGAGGTAAGAAGATAATTCATCAGGTGCATGTGTTTGAAGTTTGTGATATATTTTAGGTCTTATTTAGAAAGGAAAGTTTTCAAATGCATGTGTACATGTGGTGTTAAGAGTGTGTCATCTAAAGGATATATTAATATTTGTTTGGAGTGAGCAGGTAGTACATACTTCTAAGTCACCTATTTTTATGGCTTGGTAATAAGAGAAATTACAGTCTTGTTTTAGTTTCTTTTTTCAAATTCAATGAAGTAACTTTGCTGTCCTTATTGCTGTGGGTTGGAATAAAGCCTACACTTTTCAAGCTAAGAAGCCCAAATGCCTTCTTTTAGATTGTTTAGAATTTTTGTGTGTGTTTTAAAATAAAAGCCATTGTAGTATTTTGTTTCCCTCATATATATGTGTATATATATATATATATAGTGAGGTATGCGACAATGCTAACATCTCTTTTAAGCATGTAAAACTAATGCTATAATATAAAGACAGTAATTTGGTTTGTACTCTCAAACGTTGTTTGCATAAGTAAAACCAGTTTTAAATTTTCAGAATCGACTTGTGGAATAATGGAAACCTAGTCCAAGATGTTTTCCTGGGTGAGATTAAGGTTCCTGTGAATGTGTTGAGAAATGACTCCTCTCATCAAGCCTGGTAAAAAACATTCTCATGAACTCCATAGTTAATCCTCGGTAATACAATTACATGCAGAAAAATGCTAGTTGAAGCATATTTTAAATTTGCTATGGAATAAACAAAATAATTTGGTTATTAATTTATTGCAGAAATATAAATGTTACAATAACATTATAACATAATAATGACATAAAAGAACTAAGTAGTCTAAAATATTTTTCTTTTTTTTTTTGTACTTTTTATTATTATTTTTAAAGAATACAAAATTGTGATAGAAGAAAACAGCATTATACATGGTACAAGATTTCACTAAACAAACTAATAGGAATCCAAGAGTGGTTGCTGTATTACATGATGCTATATGCAAATTAGTTTTTCAGGTTAACAGATATAAACATGTAAGTTTTGTTTCAAAATAGAACAATTAAGAAGTTAAAAAAATTCAAGACAGGAAGAAAATCAGAGTAAACACAAAAATTGTAAGCATCAACCGCTTCTTTTTTTATATATTCATATAATTAGAATTCTCGAAGTAGAAAGGAGTAGGCAATCAATATTTAAAGATTTAAAATTTCTGAATTTAGTTCAGTTTATCATACCACATTTCCAAGAAAAATGAACCTTTTGCACAAGAAATTTAAATAAAATCATACCAAGATACACAAAAATGAAATTGTCCAAAACTTATTATAAAGAAAAAAATGGTTAAAGCATATGTATAAAAAATATTAGCTATGGAAGAACAAAATTAAATAGCATCTTATTCCACATTAGAAAGAAAAAAAGGGGGCCAAATGTGTAAGAAACTAGACTAATCAAAGAACTGAAAGAAAAAAAAGATCCTATCCTCTTTGAATTTTATACTTAGCAAACATACCTTTGAAAACTAAAATTAAAATATTTTCTAGTTATGCAAACTTAAAATATTTTAATGCCTCCAGATGTAGCATATAGGAAATAATGAAGAGCATAATTCAAAAGGCAAGAGAAGTTGCAGTATGCTCCTGGGTGAACAATAAAGAGCTCTCAAAGTGATAGTTATGCAGGACTGTATAAAATATATTAGATGAACCTTTATTTAAAAGGTCACTGAAGATTTCTATGAAACAGTACCAATCTTATGTCGGTTATATATGTATTTTTTCATATATATGCTTTAACC
>PVKA01033130.1:0-24686 GCA_004027165.1 Ctenomys sociabilis | reverse complement strand
CCTGCTGGAGGCTTTCCTCCCTTCCTTGACTCCAGCTCAGCCTGAGGGCTCAGCGAGCAGGAGGAGCAGGAATGTGAGGGTGGGGGGAAGTAGGTAGGGTCAGGAGCGGCCCCTCTCTCCAGCAGGGCACAGGCCTCCACCCTCAGCCACCTGCGGCGGGAGGGAGATCTAAGCGTCAGATGGAGCTGAGCTTTGACTCTCAGGTGGGATGACTCTTCCATTTCTGAATTGAAACTCCGTCCTTCTATGACTTCAATGATCGTGGGCTTTTTGCATCTGAGCATCATGACACAGTCTGGGGACTGCCCAGTTTTCACTCAAGATGAAGACATTCAGCCTTTAATTCAGTGTAAAGGGGAAGTGAATATAAAGGTAAACGTCCCTGTTGAGCATGATTCCTTCGGCCCACTTAAGGGGGAGCCCAGTCTGCCCTAAGGTCCAGGTCAGCTCCCGCTGCAGGGAGAGCCATGAACACTAGGGGGCGCTGGCCAGCGGCGAAACTGCAGCCACTCCCAGCCCTAGGACCAGTTCAGAAAGCATGTGTGCTAGGTGGAAGGTGAGATTTTGATGAAGTTGTGGCAAGACCCTGAAATGCCTAAGTCTGACCTTGTCCCCTTGTGTCCCCATGAACTGGACACAAGTCCTTCCATGCTCAGCACAGGAGGCTAATTCTCCCTTCTCCCCGCTGTTCTCTTTGTAAATGATCCTTATGTCACGTTCCTCAAATTGTCCTGCTGAAGTGTGACAGCTGCTTCCTGCTGGGACCCTGAGGGACCCAAGGGGACCACATACAACACAGAAAAGAGGGTTGGTCATAAAAGAAAGGACAGAAGAGGACCCAGGCAGGTGTCCAGGGAGGGCTTCCTGAAGGAAGAGGACAGCAAGCAGAGGCGGTGGGGCCGGCGCGAGCTCAGGACCCACAGTCGGCGTGGGATGGAGAAACCTGAGGCCTAAAGAGCAGAAGGCAGGTGTGGAAGCAAGGGCACCTTGATGTCTGAATGAAGACCTCAGATGCCTCTTCCTTCAGGGGCCCTGGGGTGTGACGCAGCTCAGGACATGAGCTGGGGGTGCTCACTCATGGTGACCTTGCAGTGGCCATAATCCTATTTGCTTCGGCTCCTTCTCTGAACTTGTTTAATTGGTCCCAGCCTGACCCAAGCTAGTCCAATTGGAGTCAAATACTCAAATGAAGACACAAAATGTGTGGGACCGACTAATTCAGTGTGTGTAGCCTAAAGAGGCTGCATGAGCCTCCGGGGGTAGGGTCCCTGTCACATCTGGTGGGCATTTCTTCTCTATTCTATGAAGAGCCACCCAGCCTGTGCCCATAGGTCATCCTGAGCTGAAGTTAGGGCTCCTTATCCATCCAGATTAAATGATTTGGAAATGAATACCTGCAGATACCCAACTGCCAAAGCGAGCATGAGGGGTCCGTGAGTAGGCAGAAAGCGAGGCTCCATCCCCATTTCCCAGGTGGCAGCAAGGTGACCTATGTACATGCGCACAAACAGTTGGCCGGGTCTGCACTCCCGAGCACGTCTGCTGAGGACAGAGGCCTCTTTGCGCCACCTTCTGATTTTTCCCTAGTTCCAGTTATCCTTCAGTCTGTCCCCTTTGCATCCTCCGGCTGCTGGTAGATCCCTTTCCCACGAGCTCGTCTCACCTCTGAAGAGGCGGTCATCATGCAGCTGCAGTATTTGGTCCTGTCTTAGTTACTCTTCTCTCATTGCTGGGACAAATACCCGACACCCAAATTGAAGGAAGGAAAGGTTTGTTTAGCTCACAGTTACTGGAGGTTTCAGTCCATAGTCAGCTGTCTCCAAGGCAGAGTGGCACACGGCAGAGAACAACCTTTCATGGTGGCGGCAAAGAGCAAGAGCACAAGGGAGAGGCAGAAGCAGCTCCAGCAGCTGGCTTCTCTCCCCACCTTACACTGTAATGCAGATTCCCTGCCCCAGGGCAGGTGCAGCATCCACACCCACAGTAATCAGTCACAAACTCCAGAAGCCGCCCCAAGACTGCATGAGACTTTGAGGAAACACTTAGATACAAACCGTAACAGGCACATAAGTATTAATCCAGGACAGGGGGTGGAAAACCGTTCACAGTGTTCAAGCAAGATCTCTTGTTGACAGTTTCTTAGCTCAGTTATAAGAATGTAGTCACAGATGATAGATGGGTGAGTGGACATGGTTGTGCCCTGTGCTTACAAAACACACATGGGGCTAGCATGTGTCACCTTTGATCAGAGGAATGCTTTTATCTTACACAACAGAGAAAGCACCAGAAGGGGCTTTGGCTTTTGCCAAGGGCAGAGCGCACCTTATCCTTTTGCCTGCAGGGCTCTGTGTGTCTCCCCATGCAGCTGGACATCACATCCGAGCACACTGTTGTTAGTGTTGGGCAGGGTGGACCTGAAAGGTATGAGGAACAAAAGCCCTAACCATCCTGGCAGAACACAGGGCTGACAGGAAGTACAAGGCAAGCCTAGAGAAAATGTCATGCTAGGGAGGTGGTGATATCTGGGGCTCAGGCCCTCATAGGACCATCCCTAGCAAGCACAAGACGAGCCACCTGGGGATAAGTCACCAGATGGTATTGGTTATCCATGGCTGCCTAACAGTGAGCCCCATGTTTAGTGGCTTAAGACAGCAATACTTGTTTAATTTCTGTTGTCATCTAGGGTGAGCACATGAGGGGCTCTGACTGACACAGGTTGGTTTGAGATAAAGAGGTCTCCAAGTTCACTGACCTCCTGCAAGCCTACAAGCCAGGGAAAGGCTGAGGCCAGTGGGTCACTGGGGTCAGGAATGGGCAGGCTTGAGAGACGCTGCCTGGTGCCTTCAGACCTTGTAGACTGCCCTGTGTTTACTTGGCTTCCTGTTTATGACACAGCACTACTAGGCCTCTCCCTTCCATGTGAAGTAGGTCAGATGACAGCAACCTAAAGGCTGTGGTCACTTGGTGTCCCCTGGAGCCCAGGAATAGTCCTAGAGTTCTTGTTGAAGGGACCACGGGCTCTCTGCACCGGGGCTCGGGCTGGCACAAAGCAGACAGACTCTGACACCAGGCTCAGACTCACCTGCGCCTAAGCCATGGTGGTGTCACGCAGGGGCTTGGCAGGAGGGCCCCACCTGCCAGCCTGGAAAATGAGCTTTGTGCGCCTCAGAGCAATGGCTGCCGGCTCTAGGGTGGCAGGAGAAGCTGTGTGCTGAGGGCTCAAGGGGGCAAACCAGGGCTCGGGAGCTGGGACTCAGCCTCTGAGGCCTACAACGTTGCACGGCCCAGGCAGTAAGAATAAACCTTCTGCAGTGGTGATGGTGTGAGTCTTAATAAGCGATTTAACCAGCAACTGTCGAATAACCAGGTGAAGAGGATGTCAGGCCACACCCTGCAACGTGCCTACCATGGGCCTCCTCCATGACCGCTGGCACCCACAGAGGATATGGGGGGCTGGGGACATAAGAACGGCAAGGAATGTGGTTCTCCACTCCCAGAGCAACAGCAGGAAGCTTGAGGGCCACCTGAGAACACTAGGGAGCTGCACACTTGGCTGCAGCCTCCTCCTCCTCCTCCTCCTCCTCCTCTTCCTCTTCCTTCAGCTTGAATGTCTAGCACTCTCCGTGCACAATTTCCATCAAGCTCCTGAGAAAGCTGGCACTTGAGCCTTGAGCTCCATGAGGTGCCACATAGCAACACAATCAGAATTTTAAAAAATCTTTGATTTATTTTTTCGTTTGGTACAGGGTCTTGCTATGCAGCTTGGACTCATAGTGGTCCTCCTGTCTCAGCCTCCCCAGCACTGGGATTACAGGCATGAGCAACCACACCCAGTTTTGGACGGTTATAGGCTGGTATGGCACGAATACCAGGAATCAAACCCAGGTCCTTGCTCTTGCCAGGCAGACACTTACACTCCCAAGGAGCTCCCCAGCCCCAGCGGTCAGCATTTTAAAATCTTTTTCTTTCTGTGTTTGAGATAGGGTGTTTAAGTAGGTCAGACTGGCCTTGAGCTCACAGTAATTCTCCTGCCTCAGCCTCCCCTGTGCTGGGTTGACAGTT
Organism: Ctenomys sociabilis; assembly: GCA_004027165.1. Taxonomy (NCBI): domain Eukaryota; kingdom Metazoa; phylum Chordata; class Mammalia; order Rodentia; family Ctenomyidae; genus Ctenomys; species Ctenomys sociabilis. The sequence continues at coordinate 20,624 of PVKA01033130.1, read as the reverse complement.
GACAGACTGGTATGTTTTTTTGTTTGTTTTTACAGGAGTTTAGAGTCCAGCACACACCAGCTCTCTTGCACACACTCTGGGCAAGAGGGGCAGGGTCCTCACTTAAAGCCTGTTCTCAATGTCTTGTTAGCTCTTTCCCATAAGTGACCTAGTTTTCTACAAGCACTGAGATCCTTTGGACAGTTTGTAAAATGTCATACTAAATCAATCTGAATTAAAAACATCAACATGAAAACTAATATCTTTTTGGTGATGAGTCTTGAAAAATAGCATAACAGAAATGGTAAAGAGCATCGCTTTATGTTTCGCTGAGAGCCCCACCGTTACTTTCTGAAAACAGCCCAAGGTGTGAACGCAGCACTGCTGGGGCAGGGCCCTGAAATCAGTCACAGGGCAGCCATGTTTCCTGATGTCAGAGGACAACTGTGGGAAGCTTCTCTGTTGATTTTCCATTCAATAAGCATTTCTTCCTTCAGACTTGCTAAGTCGCCTTTCCTGTGAGGCCCAAAAATCTCTTTATGAGTAAGTAAACCCAACAGTCAGTGGGATTAGGGTTTATGTCCCAAAGGTCATGGCATACTCCTGTAATCCCACCACTCTGGGATGCTGAGGCAGGAGGATCCCAAGTTTGAGCCCAGAGACCCCATTTCTAAAGACAAACAACAAAAGGCTATACTGTATCTCTCTGTGTCTAAATATCAGATGCACCAGACTGGAAACTAACACACATCGCCTTATTAGTAATCTGGGTGCAGCTAGCACAGTTCGCACACTGACATGTTCTCTAGAAAGACCACTGAGGTTAAAACACATGCCCTGGAAAGATCTCATAATCTTTCAACTTTTGAAAGTGAGCAGTGACATCAACCAATATATTGTTTCTTTTGGTTTTTTGAGACAAGGTTTTACTGTGCAATCCAGACCGGCCTGGAACTCACCATGACCTCCTGCCTCATCCTCCTGAGGGGCGTATTATGGGAGTGAACCACATGCCCATCTAACCAGCATTTTTTATAAATATTTATTTATATCTTAGATTCTATCATCATGAATGGCCAAATAGCAAATTGTCTGAAAAGATTCTTGTTAAAGTTTAAATAAAACTAAAAAATTAATTATACGTCTTAAAGGTTATTTTATTTGATTTGTGAAAAATTCTAATGTGTTAAATGACTCTGCAAAGATCAAAACTGTGATATCTCTGGGTTTTCTGCTTTTTTCTCCTTTACTTTTCATTCATTGGATTTTTCTTTGCTTTTTTGAGACCGAGTCTCACAATGTAGTTCAAACTGGCCTCAAACTCATGGCGCCCCTCCTGTGTTGGGCTCCAGAGTGCTGTGATTACTACAGGCGCCTACCACATCCATTCTTTGTCTTACTTTTTATGCTCTTTGTTTCCCTATAACTATTTCTTGGCCCAAGGCTGACATCATAAACTCCCTCAAACACCTAGATAACTAGATAATGTGTCCTCTCTCTTAATCCATGTTCTGACAACTTGTTTTTTCTACTTACTTTACTATCTGAAAAAAAAAAAAATCTTAATCTTCGTATATGGAACTGACAGTTTAGGTTATTAATCCCTGCAGCATTTTACCCTTGTAATTTCAGTGTATATTTGCACTTCAATTGGTTGATAGAGTTTCAATGTATAAGGCATGTAGGGTCCTCTTCCCTCCTTTATTACATCTAGATGTTTCCAACTGACCACTTCATTATGTACCGTAAGCCTCTTGGCATTGCTGTAATGGTAACCTGTAAAATCACACGACCACTGATCCCTAGAATTCAAAAATCTCAAAACTGGTGTCAGTGAACACATGGGCTCATTGGCCTTCCAGCAGGTGTGGGGTCGCCATCAAAGCCAGTCAGGTTTACCTGGCGGTGCCTTCCCCTTCCCCTACCCCTACTTTTCCCCACCCACCCCCATCCATCTCCTGTAGGCAGCGCTGAATTCCTCCAGGAACAACTTTCCTGCCAAGTGCTATTTTGTTTTGTGTGACTCATAAAGAATTAAAACAGAAAAGAGAGAGCAGCATTTGTGTGGTTAATTAAAGAAGAGTATGCAAGAAGAGAAATATTCCAGGAAGTCATAGAAGATGCTAAAGATGGCCAGGGAGATAGCTCAGAGGCACAGTGCCAGCCTGGGAAGTGCAGTCCTGAGTCTGAGTCCTGGTATTAAAAAAAAATCTAAAGATGCATTGGTACGCATCTTTAGTTTCCAAATAAGGAACGTTTTTGGGGTCGCCTTGACACAAAGCCTTGGACCAGTGGAGCCTCCCTAGCAAGTATGGGAACAGGAAGGAGGGTTCTTCAGCATAGTGAGCTTGTGCTTTTTCCTACCAGGTTTGAAAAGTCAGTAGATTTTAAAAAACAACAACATAAGCATCCAGCTAAGCTGCTGACCAAGGGGGCCTGACCTGTGAACCTCAGCCAGGATGTGCAGGCTGGGAAACCCTGGATGGAGACAGGTGAGGGTGGGGGAGGGGACGATGCCCCTCAAGGTCCTGCCCCAGATCCACCCACCGATCGTGCTTCCTGTCCTTGTACTGCTAGTGAGGCTCCTCTGGCCCCAGGCTTTGTGTCAAGGTGACCTCAAAATGCTCCTTATTTGGAAACAGAATGCCTCCAGCACCAGTGAGAGACAAGAGAAAGCGGGAGAGGAAGGGAGACGTGGGTTTCAGAAGATCACCTGATGGGTGGGGACTCCACAGGGCGCTCTGTGCTCCCCACCTGCTCCTGCTCCTCGGTCCCCCCAGAGCAGGAGTTCACAGGTGCCACCACAGCCTGGCACAGCAGTCTACAAAGGTCACAGGGACCAGGCTGACTCCACAGACCTCACCCCGGGAGTGTGGTTAAAGAGCAGGAGATGGAGTGAGCAGCTGGAGGGGGCTTCCACCTCTGATGACAGGCTTGCTCTCGCGTTCTCCCTGGATTCCTTGTCCCCCACCCTTCTGTCCTTATTGTGCTCAAGTGATGTCAGTCAGGGCTCAGTGTAGCCTGGTTCACAGGCTGCTGATTGCCACCCCACGCTCCAGTGGAAACCCAGGGGACGCCAGGTCCCAAGAGAGCATGGGCTTGGATGCACATGGACTCAGCACCCAATCTAAAATGCAGCAGATGACAAGGACAAGATCTATAGAGCCCATCCCACTCCCCAGCTCTGGGACTGACCTGAGATGCATTTTCTGCCATGAAAGATCAGAAGTGAACAGCATTGCATGCTAATAAAGTTACTGATTAGTTTTGCCTCTTTTTTTTTTGTTGTTTTGTTTTGTTTTGCCTCTTTGTTTCTTTCTTTCTTTCTTTTTTTTTTTTTTTAGCAGAACCAGGGACTGAACTCAGGCCCTTGCACTTGCCAGGAAAGTGCTTATTCCATTGAGTCATCTCCCCAGTCCCCCCCACCTTTTTTTTCTTGAGATAAGGTCTTGCTGTGTAGTTCAGCCTGGCCTCGAACTTGCTGCAGTCCTCCTTCCTTTAACAAGCATAACAGTATTCCAGGGTGCAGATGGGCCATAACTCATGGGACAAGCCCTGCACATTAAATAAATTACTTTTCTGGGTTCTTTCCCCGTTTAATGCTCTTATACAGTGGTCACTATCTCTTCTATTTCTGTGGCATAAGCTCCTAGGAATAGGATCGATGGACAGGGTGTGTTTCCTAAATTGAGAATATCCTGCCAGATTATTTTCTGAAATAATCACAGCCATTGAGTCTACTCCTACAGAGGGAGAAGAGACTTCTCTGCTCCCTGCCCTCGCCCTAGGCCCACACGGCTGTGCTTCCGGGTGTGGTCTGCAGGATGGGCAGAGCCTGCCCTCCACGGAGCTCATGCTTCTGGGCCTTGGGCAGTTGCTGGCTGCGTGGCTTTGTTTTCTGTGCACTGTGCATTCGCTGGGCACAGAAAGGAATCCCAAATTCAGAAGCCGTGAACAATGCATTCCAAAACTTGAAAGAAATAGAAAAATGTAAGTGAAGAAATTTAACCCAAGAAGTAGTAGAAAATAGATCTATACCAATTGCAATGGCAGGCAGAAACACTGAACTGACACCCAGGACTCAGAGGCAGATGTATTTACATCACCAACACTGATCAGGATCATTCCCAGGATATGAGACCCTCATCCCTGGTAGTCTAGGACTATTCTGTTTAAGGTTTTTGTTCTGTTTTGTGCAGGGTCTCACTATGTGGCTCAGACTCATAGTGATCCTCCTGATTTCTGCCTCCCCAGGGCTGGGATTACAGGTGTGTGCCACCATGCCCAGACTTCATCTCTGGCTCAGTATGCCGGGGGCAGGGCTGGTGCGGCATGCAGTGCCAGGAATCGAGCCCTGGTCCCTGTGCTCACCTAAGCAAGCGCTTAGCCCACTGAGTTATATCAACAACCCTTTCTTTCTCTTTCTCTTCTTCCTCTTCTTCTTCTTCCTCCTCCTCCTCCTGGCAGCGTGGCCTGTCAGTTGAGCTTTGGCTTATGCAGTGTGCATCATGGTGACCAGCTGTGCACCGCAATGATCAACCGTTTCTGAGAGACAGGAGCAATCAGAACTGGAACAGGAACTGTTGCCTGGGAAACTAGGAAACTGAGATATACTGGCAGCATGGGCAGGGGGCAGGGAGGAGTTGCTACACAATGAACACAGAAAAGCTACAAAGCTAAACTCATACTCACTTTTTTAAAAAGGGCACCAGAAACAGATTTTTCCCAGCTAAATTCAACCTAGAATTTAAAAACCTAGAATTTTTTGACATTGAAATTATTCCTGCTCATATAGAAAGATGAAAACCTTTCTGCTTAATTTTATGAAATATGCCTATTTGAAAGGAAGAATGCAAAAAAGATCCATTCTGTGTATCAATATTATTGATAGATTTGTAAGGAATAATCCAGGCTTCAGTGAAAAAAATCCAGCAATGTACCAAAAAGATAATATTTATGTTCAAGTCTTTCTCGACATGGGACAAGGTGGGTCAAATGAGGGGTGCTATTCCCAGAATGCATTAGATCAAGTTAAATAACAACCCCCAAGTTACCACATTGGTAGGTTTTAGAAATTTAATTAAAGGCCTACTATTATTTCCAGTGAAAACTGTAAATAGGAGCTGTAGAGCTATTTCTTTTGGAGTCTGTTACCAAAAGGCCTCACAAAGTATCCCCAAAAGGTGAATTATTAAAAGTAAGGTGATGGGCTTTTTCGCTGTTTCTAAGACTTGGCTACGACAAACGTGCTGCTATAAACACGGGTGCACACGTACCACTGCAAAATGGTGTTTCCAGTTCCTTTGAGAAAACACTCGGAAGGGGAAAGCTGGGCTGAGTGGGGCCTCCGACCCTTGGTCTTCAGGAGGCTCCACACTGATTCCCACAGTGGTGGCACCAGTCCATATTCCCACCAACAGTGGAGAAGGGCTCCTTGTCCCCCACAGCCTCTCCAGCATGTGTCATTAGTGGAAAGCAAGCCTTAATGATCAATTATTTGTCCAATCTTGCACACCTGTATCTGTCCATCTGAGCAACAAATTCGATGATAAAAATACATAATATAATAACCACTGACCATTTGCTACTCTTGTTTTGAAAATCTGTATCATATGTATTGTTGGATATTACGGTTTCTATCTCTATTTTAACTGTTGGTTTTGCTTTTGGTTTTGTTTTTACTCTTTAAAATAAAATTTTAAGAAGACTAAACCAAATGACAGTCTCCTTCCCCACACACAAATGTTTTCTGTTACCCTGGGAACTTGTGTCATCTTAGAGGGGCCCTTCAATAAATCCAGGAAGGACAATAAAGAAAAAAGCAGCAAAACCTTGTAAGTTCGTGTTCCTAAAAAGCCCATGAGTCGCTCTAGGAAAAACAAAACAGAAAAAAGAAGAATCAGTGGGTTTCCTTACCCTCGTGCCAAGGAATACAGGAACCCACAAATTAGAAAAGATGAACACCTTTGATTCTAAACCATTTCAAACTTTTCTGGCACAAAACAGCGAAGTAAATTTACAACATAGGACTTGGGGGAGGGGCTGGTAAGAAAGCACCACTATCTATAATACATCAAGTTCTCACAAATTTGCAAGAAAAAGACAAACAAAGCTACAGCAGGCAACTGGGCGGCTGAAGTCACACCTTGATGAGATAAGCGGCAGGTTTCAGCCCGGATTTCCCCCCCTGATGGTCCTCACGAAGCAAATTGTGCTAGATTAGCAAGGCAGTTAGAGCCCCATTTTCAGTACACTTGAGAAAATAAGAAGGACGAGGTGCTCAGGTTTCTTTTAACCCCCACAGCCACCTGCAGTGGCTTGTCTTCCTCTCTTCAGGCCGGCCCAGCCTGGCCTCCCTTACCCCTTGCCTCGTGACCCCCATCCTCACAGCCCTGTGGGGACCAGGTCTGGCTGGTGGAGCTGAGTCCTGCCTGCTGCAAGGGCCTCGTCTTGCTCCTGGGTGCCGCTGGAATGCAGGCAGAGATGGTGACGGGAGGGAAGCTGGGCCAGGGGCCAGGACACACCTCTGGGCACTCCCACTGAGACCTCCCAGCTGCTTGCCCACCTGGCCCAGCCCAGCCCAGCCCTGCCTGCCTCCTCCTGCCACCCACAGATCTGTGCCTAATGTGACAACCTGGACAGTGGGGTGAGGAGAGTAGAGAAGAAGGAGTAGGCGTCCCCCAGTTCCTGAGCTGCCCCCACCCCACACTGCTGTCCTCTCTGACCCAGGAGTGAGTCTTCAGTGACAGTACAGAGTCCAACAGCAGCACCGAGGCTGGGAGGGAAACAGCCCGGAGGGCAGCTGTGGGTGTGGATGGGGAGGCACTGCTGAGCCTCCGTCCCTAGAGAGGAGGCTGGTGTGGGGGTCAGGGCACGACCAGCAGAGCCATCTGGTGCCAGGACGAGTGGCCTTGGTGGTGGTGGGGATGGGAGAGGCCAACTTTCAGAAAGTGGAGGCTGATGAGCCATGAAGTCAGGGATGTCCGCCCAAACTCAGGGGCAGAGACTGTGAGTTTCAATCCCTGCACAGAGTCCAGGCTGAGAGGGTGTGGGGGTGCACACAGACATGGAAACTGAGGCAGCCAGCCTCCCAGGCAGCTGGAGAGTCCTCCAGTCGCCCATACCCGGGCTCCATCCCAGTGACTCTGAAGGAAAGGCTGAGCCCTTGCGTGGTGGTGACCAAGCAGTCAGAGCAGCGTCTGCGGCTACAGTACAGAGTGAGGCACGCTGGGGCCACGCACAAGGGACCCGTAACGCGCCTCACCCCTCCCCAGGGGCTGGAGAACACACTGGCAGAGGGGCAGGGACAAGCTAGGGGGTCCAGGCCCCGGGTGTCACCCTTCCTCTCGGGGAAGCGCGGGTCTGGCTGCAGGTCACACACCTCTGCCACGGGGTCAGGTGTGCTGCTTTTGCTGACAAGCACATCCTAAAGGGAGACTTCGGGTACTGCTGAGGTAGGACAGCAGAAAGCAAATGAGGTAGAAAGGAGACAAGGAAGTCGAGACTTCAAAATTACGCTTAGCTGCAACTTGGAGACACAAAAGTTGCTGAAGCCCTTTGCCCTTCAGACAACTCAAAAAGAAAGAAAAAGAAAAAAGAAATCCCCAAGAGTCTAGAACATGAGCAAGCCACTCCCTGCTCGGATCCACTCATCACCTCCACCTGCAAGGAAGCAGCCACCTCGAGGGCAGCAGGTGCCAGCTGCAAATACAGTGGAAGTTTGCAGTGTGAAAGGACAGACAGTGAGCTACTCAGCCCCACTGAGTTTCTTTTTCTTTCTCTTTTTTTTTTTTTTTTTTTTTTGAGACAGTCCCCTATTGAGTCCAGGCTGGCCTCGAACTCACAGAAATCCTCCTGCCTCAGCCTCCCAAATGGTGGGATCACAAGCGTGCACCACTATACCTGCCATGGACTGCCCATCTTGAAGATACCCCTTAAGTTCGCCCAACTCCAGCTCACAGTTGTCTCGATTCTCCAAGGGCCCACACGTCCTCTGTCTAGTGGCCTTCCTAGGTCTCTCCTTGATACCTCCTAGAAAGTCTTCTTCCTCTGTCGTCTTTCTCCTCCATCCCTGTAGTCCATAGGAGGTGGTGAACCTGTTCTCCTTGAGGTCCTCATGAGGGCGATGTGGTTACCTGGAAGAAAGACACAGTGAGCCCACACCCTAAGAAATGGCTTTGATATCTCTGGGAGGAACCACTCTCAGGGTGCAGCTGGGAGATCCAGCCCCCACATATGTGCCACGTGGACCTGAGACAGGTGCCACCTGGTGCCCTCTCCCACCCGTAGCAGTCTCTGTCCTGAGCTTCAAGATCCCCAGGCTGAGCACTGCTACCTAAAGGAAGGACTGGGCAATGCCTGGGGCACCCAGAGCCCTGGAAGTCCATCTGTCCCTAGCCAGGGAGCCCATGACATACAGTGGAATAGCCGGGACCTGGACCACCTTTCTCTCTTCCTGTGCTTGTTCCTTTTGCCTGGCCTCTTCCGCCCTCCCAAGCCATCTATCAGCTCCACGAGTCCAAAGCCATGGCGCCTGTCCCGATGCTTCTAGGTCCCCTGGAAAGTGACATCACTGCACCACAGGGTCAGCCCAGACACTGGCCCTGGCCACACAGGTGATCACTCCCACATCCCTCTGGGAGTCTGCATGGCGCTGATCAGGGAGTCTGTGGCTTCCACAAAGAATTCTCTCATCTGCACCTCCCTTACCTGTGTGCCTGACACTCCTGAAGCTATGGCCCTGTAGGGCCCTGGAAGGCTGGGTCACAGCCAAAACAACAAGGCAGCAGGGCTGGGGACTGTCGTGAAAAGGGGTGCAGGTCATGGTGCTTCAACCCTGGACTCCACCGAAGAGTGAGAGAGGCTTTACTCCCCCCATCCAGCCTTCTTTGGGAACTGCATCAGTGGTGAAGAGCAGCCCCACCCAGTTGCACCCTGTCCCTTGCCTGAGCCTGGAAGAAAGACACAGTGAGCCCACACCCTAAGAAATGGCTTTGATATCTCTGGGAGGTATCCCCCACAGGTAGGCAGAGGCTCCAGGGCTGCAGGGAGCTGCGCCCCGACGTCTGACTCTGGCTTCCTTCCCTTCCCTCCCCACACCCCAGAGTCTTCTGCAACTGCCCATGCCAGGCATGGGATTGCGACATCCTCATCCCCAAAGTGTTCAAGTCCGTAAACCTCTACACAGAGCCCCCAAAAAAGAGCACAGTCTCCGTGATCCTCCAGTTCCTGCTACACAAGCAGGACTATGGGAGAGGCTTTGTGTTAAGGAGCTGTTTTTCCAAATGAGGTCCCAGAACAACAGTATTCATCCCATGAACTGGCTAGGGATGCAGATTCCCAGGCCCTGCCACAGAGCTGCTGCCACTGACACCCTGGGAGGGAGTGGCACAGTCCTTGAGGACTGCATGCCATAACTCTTGAAAATTACTGGCCAAAGCCAGTGGAAGAATAGATTGTAGAGACATCAGGGTCTTCATAGACTTTTTTTTTTTTTTTGTCTTTTTGAGACAGGGTCTCACTATGCAGTTCAGGCTGGCCTTAAGCTTACTTTGTAGCTCAGGCTGGTCTTAAACTCACAACAATCCTCCTGCCTCAGCCTCCCAAGTGCTGGGATTACAGGCAAGTGCCACCACGTCCGGCCATTCATAAACTTTGAAGATTAAAGAAGAGCCACAGAACCAGGGTCTTCTCTCGGCTCTCCACCCTCTCACCCTCACCTCCCTGCAGTCAGGCTGCAGGACTGAGAGATTGAAATCCCCCAGTCAAGTCTCAGCCAGCTGCCCCAGAAGCAGCTTGGTGGCCCTGCCAGCCCTGGTGCCACACCTGGGCCAGTGCAGGTGGTCTGCGGATTGACACAGGGGCCTTTCTCCAGGGCCAGTGGGTGTAAGTGGTAGGCCAATCAGGGCTTGGGGAAGAGGTCCGGCTGCAATCATGAAGCCTCGGGGTTCCAAGCTTTGGGTCCCCTACACCAGCACCATGTTGTCAGCAGTGTGGCTTGGGCCCCACTGCACCCCAGACCTCAGCCAGAATCAAACCAAATGGGGTGACTTTGTCCCTTGTACTTCACCCAAACAAATTTGAGAATCACTCTTGGGGAGAACTTGAACAGCGTTCAAAACTCCCCTGGAGTCCAGAGTTGAATCATTGCCTGGACTCACCTGTCTTTACTCCACTTCCTCAGTCCTAACGAAAGAGGTGAAAGAGGCATCAGATGCAAGCGTCAGGGCACTGCTCCCTCAGATTCCCTTCCTTCATGCATGGTGTACACAGCAGAGGCAGTGTCCCCGATTCCACAGACAACTGGAGCTGGGATGCAGTCACATCCTTCCTGCTTGCTTTTGGGGAAACTGAGGCTCCAAGGGGGAACACGCCACAGCCTATGTCTTGTGCATTGGCAGAGGCAAAACAGAAGCCACCATGACGAAAAATGGAATCTGTCTAGGTCAAAGAGCAAAGTGACGATAAAGGAGATAAAAATGGATTGCCCAGAAAAGACTATGAAGCCATGAGTCCTGTGGGAAAACTAAGAGCCATGGAGGCCCGACGTTGGATCTGAGCGGCAGGAGGCCACACCTGCAGCACTGTCCTGCAGAAGTCCTGGCTGTCACCAACCTCGACACCCAGGGCCACATCTCAGCCTCCGCTGCTCTGGTGATGCAGCGCTTCCATCCACCATGCAGCAGCTGAGCCCACAACCACTGCCGCTTCAGGATCAGAGAGCTCAGGCTTCCATGAGGAAGGGGATCAGGAGGGGAAGGAGGGTGGTGCAGAAGTAGTGAAAGGAACCCGCCACTCCCATGCTCCTAAGTAGATCTGCAAAGTGTCCAAAAGGGAAACGGCAGTGAACACACTGCATGGAGAGTTAAGGAAAGTGCCTCCCGTGAGGCGTGAGCTCCGTGCCCACCGCTGCCTGGTACAAGAAGGAAGAGAAGGGAGCACCTCTTGGCAGTGGGTGTGTCTGCCTCCAGAAAAGGAAGCACACAAACCAGCCTGACACCCTGCGTGGTCAGGCTGGCCTATGTGGGATGAGGACCGAGGTCAACAGAAGACCAAAAAGAAAACATTAAGGAGGAAAAAGAGGAAGCAGCCCAAACTGAGATGCAGAGGCCCAAAGTTGTCCCTAACACTACTTTTTACTAAACCTTGACTCAGAAAATTAGGAGAAATTAGGAGGGCTGGCCGAGGCCAGCTGCGCAGGTTGAGTCCTAAGCAAGCATGCCCCTCCCTCCCAGACCAACCGAGGACTGCCAGCCTCATAAGCCAACAGCAGCCTGGGGTCATAAGTAACCATGGTGCTACAGGAGGTCCTTGGAGAGGAATCCATTGATGGATGCATGTTCAAGTTCATACCCTTCACAAAGTAACTTGAGCTCTTTTCAAGTAATTTCTTTATTTTCTCCACATAGTCCCAAATCTCAGTGGTCAGACTGAAGCCCCAACCAAGCATTTAGAGTCAATGCCTTGATTTCCAGATGGGGCAAAATGAACTCTCCTCCCATTTAACAACACGGGGAGAGACCCCTAAACTGCCCCTCATTGTTGTCTTAATTTTATCACACTAGTTTTATGACTACTGTTCTCAAGTGCTCTAGAGATTTCCATAACAAGTTTTGGGACTGGTTTTTTCACAAGTTGCAAATTCTCCATTCCTGGTATCTCTGTGCTTGTGGTGCCCGGAAACAGCCAGGCTTCTTCCCTTTTAGAATCCTTCTCTTTCACTGTCGAAATTCAACAGAAATGCCACCAAGGGACAGGAAGCAGAAGCTAGCTTCCCATAGGCACCACCAACGGTGCACATCCACCCAGCGGACATGTTGCAGGGCTCAGTAGCTAAATGTGGCATGGGACAGCATCCACCATCTGACCACTGCCCCACCCCTGTCCCAAATGGCCCCTGCTGGGTGACCCCCGGGGCTAATTCGCTTCTGCCCCTGCCAGCGCTCAGTGGAGCAGCTGGAGGGATGATCCTGACCAGCCTCCTCCCCACCCAGCTCCATGTGAGAACAGAGCTGCAGTCCCTGCACTCTCCTCCGTCCCTGCCCCTGGCCTCCTGGCCCCCTCCTGGCTGGTTTTCTATGCACACATTACAGTTTCTCAGGGCCAGATGTGGACCAACACCTGGCGGTGTAGGCTCAGGGCCTCGCTGCACAGTTCCACTACTTCTGGATTTTTCTAAAAATGTGTTTACACGCATGATGGGGAAGGGTTGGGCAAGCATCTTGATGTTGCTGATGTGACCCGTGAGGGTGAGAGTCCAGGACTACTCGCTGAACATTATGGCCTCAGGATGCACCTATTCACCTATGAGTGCCTCAGATTCATCCTTCTGTATGCCAGAGTAGTACTCACTGGTGTGTAAATACCACAGCTTCTTTATCCGTTCATCTGTTGATGGATATGTGAGGTGTTTCTGAGGCTTAGCTGTTTATAAATTGTGCTCCTGTGAATATAGGCACACATAGACCACTGCAATACAATATCTTTATTTATTTATTTATTTATTTATTTATTTATTTATTTATTTATGGCAGAACTGGGGATTGAACTCAGGCCCTTGCGCTTGCCAGGGAAGCACTTATTCCACTGAGCCATCTCCCCGGCCCCAATACAATGTCTTTAACTCTTTCAAGAAGATAGCTAGAAAGGACTCACTGGGTCAAATGCAATTTCCACTTCTTGTTTCTTGGAGGTATCTCCCTACTGAGCTCCATAGTGGTTGTGCTAGTTTACAACAAAAATGTAGAAGGATTTCCTTGCCCCACAGTCCCACCAGCACTTGTTACCATTTGATTTCTTGATGACAACCATTCTTTCTGACGTAAGATGGAATTTTAGTGTTGTTTTAATTTGCCTTTCTCTAAGGGCCAGGAAATGGTGAGCATTTTTTCATGTATTGATAAGCCATTTGCACTTCTCCCGAGAAATGCCTACCTATTTCAGTTGACATGGTTTGCCATTTTGGAGGGAGGTAGCTAATTTTTTTAGCTCTTTTTTCTGGTCTGCAGAAACTTTTAACTGGATATGATCTCAGGTGTGATTCTCACAAGTATTTCTTATGCCATTAAGAATCTGTTCAGAAAATCCGTGCCTCTGCCAATGACTTCAAGATTTTTACCTATTTTATCTCCCAGCAGATAAAGTGTTTCCGTTTTAACATTTGTATCTTTGGTCCATTTTTGTTCTAGTTAGTACACATTGAGACATATGGGTCTAGACCTAATCTGCATGTGCAACCAGTTTACTCAATGCCATTTGTTAGAGGCTATCTTCTCTCCAGTGTATGTTTTCGGTTCATTTGTCAAGGACCAAATAGTTGAATGTATGTGGGGTTGTTAGAAAGTCTTTCTTCATCTATTGACACTTTCAAATGCACTGGCAGAAAGCTACCGCAGCATTGTGACTTCCATCTTCTATTCCAGCAGTGGTGAGCAGCAGGCATGCAGAGCCCTCTCCACCAGCATGAGAGCCAAGGCCCCCAGCACTGCCTCAGCAGTCAAACTTGGGAGCAAAGCACCCAAGGGGAAAGCTGGCACCTCAAGATAAATACATGGGCTTTGAGTTGCCACTGGGCACTCAGTCTCTAAAAGGTTGGCCATCATGATGAGCCTATTTCAGTGATGTCTTTTGTGCTACTGATAGAGCCGGTCCTTACTTGGTCTTCATCCCTGGTTCCTTCACCTCTGCTAGTTGTGAGATCATTCAAACAGGTCCTGCCACCAAATGAGCTGTGGAGAAGTCTCAGCTTTCAGAATCCTTATGGTTTCAGGAGTGTGCACTACCCATGATGGATCTATGTTTTCATTTTTGTTCTGCTCAAAATATCTTGTAGCTTCTGTTCTGCTATTATTTTTAACTCATGAGGCATGTAGAAATGCATTTGTTAGTTTCCTTTCACTTTTCACAATCTCCATGAGTGCAGTCTGTCCTTCAGCTCACTGTGGTCAGATAGTGCGGTCTGCTCGACACCAGGTCTTTTAGATTCGCTGATAACTCCACCATGAGCTTGTGCCAAACTCCCTGCACAGTCTGTGTTTCAGAACTGCTTAGCCAGAAAGCTACAAAAGGACTGGGGTGCATTGCAGTCCCCCAAGTCCTTGACCCTAGGCCCACTGGGCAGTGCTTGTCACCAGCAGGCTCATCAGGGCCTACTCGCAGGGCAGCCCTGGGGCACCTGGGCAGCAAGCAGCATGGGCTCCTCCAGCCCCACTGCTCTCTAGTCCTGCACCAGCCAGTAGCAGGGATCCCAGCAACAGTCCAGGACAGAGGGACTGGGGAAGCGCAACAGGCACGTGCCAATGTGCAGGGCATCCAGACCCAGGACTGCTGCCAGGGCTTGCCAGGCAAGTGCGCTTGAGCCTCTGGGCAGATATAGCTCTGAACAGCTCTGCTATGTGTACTGTAGTGGCTTTGATTCCCCTGTGTCAGTCGTGCCCTTCAGTGACATCCAAATCAGATGCAGGGGTGCCTGTTGTGGGAGTGTGTACAGGGTGTGTAAAGGGGACCTGACCTTTAAGAACTCTTAAAGCGCCCAACAATCTCTTGCATCTCTTCAACACAAAGTGAAACTTCCACAGAACATGTGTTGATGGAGAAGAATTAGAAGAGATTTTGAGTACAATTTCCATGGTTGCAAAATTCTGAATTTTGCACTACTTTGGACTGCCTACTTGTGTTTTCATTGATCATGATAATCAAGAAATTAAAATCATTGTCAGTCAAGATTTTAGTCTAAGACATGAACAGTGATTTCAAGGGCTATAAAAAAAATTCTGTCAGTGGGAACAGCTTAATTTGTCATTTGGAAAATGTTTTATTTTTAAGCTTTGTAAAAGCTTAGTACTTAATACTATATAATATTGTGAATTTTCTATTTCCCGTGCCTCTGGCTTGGGCATGGATTGGCCCCCAGAGGATCAGGTAAGGAAACCTGGTCCTTGGGGTGGCAGCTTCCAGACAGCAGGGCCTGGCAGAGGTGGGTTGGCCACAGCGTGCTGCCCTCTGGGGAGGCTGAGCTCTCTGCAGACTCCCCATCCACCTCACAACACAGCAAGAAGGGGAAACCATGCTGTGCTGCTGCCAGGGTAGGAGGGAGCTGGGGAAAGAAGTCAGGCTCCACCCAGCTCGGAGCTTCTTTCTGAGCTGGACTTGAGGCTCAGGTACCAGAGAAAAGAGCTGGTAAAGAATGAAGAGCCACTTAGCAGCTACTCTAGGGGACCAGACCCACTTTCTGGGGTAGATAGTAGCCCAGAACCAGGAAGCTCAGGTCCAGATGCCAGGGAAACAGGTGACCAGGTAAACCCAACTTCTTCAGTGTTTATGGAGAATATCTAACTTATCTCTGTATAGTAGGTAATAAGGAATAAAAGGAATTGGCCCATACCATCCACATAATGGAATTTATTTGTGTCAAATAGTCCATAATATCTCCTTAGTTTGCCCATTTCTTTTCGTAGGATTTGTAAGAGGAGATTCCATTTTAGGTCATTTGGGTCTTGCCTTTTCCATCTTCTTAGAGCTTATTAATATGCTTGAGCTCTTAGGAAAACCAGGTTCACAAGCCCTGAACCTGGGACCAATCAGAAAACGCCGTCTTCAGTTCTGCTGATAAGAAATCAAGCAGGTGTTGGACAGGATGTGGATCCAGAAGACCTCTACCAGTGTCTTAGCTGCTTTTCTTGTTGTGGAGACAAGATACCTAACACCTAAAGGTAAAGGAGGAAAAGTTTATTTAAGTTTAGAAACCTGCAAAACTTTCTTTGTAGAGGATTCAGCTCCTAATCAGCCGGCCATGGGCAGGATGGCTTGGCAGAGGGCATCATAGAGGAGAAACTGTCCACGGCTGCAGGACTGCAGCAAAACAAGCACGGGGCTTTCCAGGGATCCTTCCACCCCTTTGAACTCAGACTACTTTGCGCGGGCAGCTCTCACACCCTTAATCCTAGTGCCCTTGAGCCTAGCGCTGCACCATGAATCAACACCAGGCAGGGTTACACACTCGAGACCCAGCCACCTCCGAAAATTCCCCACCTACAACCAGACACAAACCCTAATAACCCTAACCTCGCCGTCACTGTGGTCACTCTCTGTGGCCCACTCCCCCTGCCCTGTGTACCTCTTTTTCTACCTTTGATAAAGGCAAACCCTTGCTACCTTTTCTACATGTCTTGTCCAGTTCTCTGTTTAGAACAAGAACTTGGGAAGAGCCTGGGGAACCCCCTGTACCCAGCAGCACTTTCTACGGTAAAGATTTGACGCTATTTTTCTTTCAGCCTTTCTCTTTGCTGTGCCCCATCAGTTTTGCTGTGGTTGCTTCCTTTTTCTCTCAGCATTGTGTATCCTGAGTTTTTCCCTCGTAACTTCCTTTTTGGTGTATGGATTACTGAGAAGTATGTTGTTTATTTGGAAAAGCACAGATACTTCTGTTATTGGATGTTATATGATGTTCATGTTAACTGTGGTCTGAAAACACTCTACCTTATTTCCACTCTTTGAAAGAGTCAAGATTTGTTTTAGCCCAGGACATAGGCACCTTGGCATGCGTCCCGTAGCTACTTAAAAAGAATGTGTGTGCTGCAGTTCTTTCAGTGAGGTGCTTTGCAAGTGTCAATATGATCCTGTTGCTTGCTGCTATTAGCTTCTTCTTCAACTTTATAACTTTACATCCAGTTGTCCTATCGATTGCTATTTTAAAGTCTCCTACTATAATTGTACCCTTGTCTATTTGTCCTTTGTGTGTGTGTGTGTGTGTGTGTGTGTGTGTGTGTGTGTGTGTGTGTGTGTCTAGTACTGAGGCTTGGGCCCAGGGCTTTCACAATGGGCTATAACCCCAGCACTGTTTTTTGCTTAGATACAAGGTTTCACTAAGTTGTCCAGTCTGGCCTTAAAATTGAAACCCTCCTGCACCACGCTCCAAGAGTGCTGGGATTGGGAGCCTGCACTGCCAGTCCTCTTCCTTATTCTTTCACTATTCACCTCAATATTTCTACTCATTAAAGCTTTCCATGTTCCTTAAGTGAAGTCTCGTCCCTTGATGGTATTGTTGTTCACGTTTCTTGCTTTGAATTCTATTTTAGGACAAACACTGGTACCTTTTCTGATTAACATCTGCATCAGATATCTTTTTTTTTGCCAGAGAATCCCCACTAGGTTTCTGCTAACCCTTTCCTGAAGGGACGGGGGTGGGTGGTAACTGTAACTGTGCCTCCTATACCCCATGTTCTTGCTGGGCTGAGTCCACACTGACCCAGTGGGGAGTGGGAAGGCAGCCACAAAGCTGCCAGGCAAGGGTTGGAGTCCAGACATCTACGATGTCCTCTCTGACACTGCAAGCAGAAAATGAGCCCATGCCCGTGGGTGGAGACAGGACTGTCTTCTCCCCACCATCTTTCCCAGTACCACCCTGTCAGGCTGTGGGGACTTTGAAAAAGGTGGCCCTGGGCTTTGTCACAGCCTGTGGAGAGAAGGTACTGTGCTCCCCACTGGTCCTGCATGGCATGGTGGGTGTAGGGCTACAGTCCTCTCTGGGCTGTCCATTTGGTGTGCAGCGTTGAGTGTCTAAAAGTTTCACACCTTTCTGATCCTTTGGCTAAAGAAAGCAAGTTTCTGTTAAGGCTTTTTTTATTTATTCTGCATCTGTTGTTCATTTCCAGGTTCCAGTGTACACTGGCTCCACTGTTCCTGGGTCTCATGGTCCACAACTGCTCGGCTGCCACTCTCCAACATTCCAGAGTTTTCCTGTTTGTTCAGCACTTTACACACACTAATTTCAAGCCAGGGGTATGAGGTGGAGTGGACTTGAGGAGCAGGAAGGATGGAGCAAGGACTTAGGAAACAAATCCCCGCTGGGCCTGGTGTCCCCCGTCTCATGTCCAGGAGCCCCCTCAACACCACTCCACACTCCCACCTCCAACTCTGACCTAAATCTCCTTGCAGTTTATCTCCAGTGTGTGGGCTTCTGCCTTCGTCCCTCGGCCTTCCTGCTAAGGCCACAGCTTCTTAGTTTCACCGTGCTCCCGCCCCAGGCTCTGCTATTGCTCAATCCTGTGGCCTGGAGCCGCCTCCCTCGCAAAAACAACGATTCTTACACCGTAACCAGCATGAATCAACTACCACTGGGGCCGTGCCAACCGCATGGCTTTATGAAGCAAGTTTACCCGTCTGACAATGTCAGGAAGCCGGAGAGATGCTTGTCAATCTGCTGCTGCCTCTGCAGAGCTTGACCTCAGGGAGTCGGGATAGGGGAGGCTATGGGAGCTAATAGAAGCTGTGGGATGGTTAAGTTAGACAAGAAATTCGGGCTGATTCAAAAGTGATACCCACTGCTTGTTCCAATGTCTCTTGATTAATGAGCCAACATCACCTTCAAAGATCTACACCAGTATCTAAAACGCATCATCTAAGAATCATGATATTGAATCAGTCAGTGATTCAATAGCTCCTCAAATGAGATTAATGAAGATGGAACTTACTGGAATGGCAATCGTGACAAAGTTAGGAATAACAGCTACTGAGTTAAATAACTAACCACATCAGGTAGGATGTGTTGTGTTCCTGGTAGCAGCTTCTCCTTAAATTAAAGTACAAATTTGAAACTCAATAGGATTTAAAAAATAAAAGGACAAAGTGATTTTAAATTTATATGGAAGCCGGGCGTGGTGGCGCATACCTGTAATCCCAGCACTGGGGAGGCTGAGGCAGGAGGATTGTTGTGAGTTCGAGACCAGCCTGAGCTACAAAGTGAGCTTAAGGCCAGCTTGAATTGCATAGTGAGACCCTGTCTCAAAAAGACAAAAATATAAAAAAATAAAAAAATAAAAAAAAAATCAAATAAATTTATATGGAAAATAAAATATGAGACACTAAATAATATTTGAAATAGAAGGAGAATAAGGTCTTATCTTTCTAGATATCAAAATATATTATAAAACAATCAAGGTACAGAAATGCACAGTGAACGAAGAAGTCAAAGCAATTTATGTTTATGGGGCCCACTATGTAATAAAGATCACACTTCAACTTAGTTTTTAAAACTTTATTCAATAAATGGCATTGAGGAAATTGATTACATGTGAAAAAATGAAGTAAAATTTACTTCATTTCATATGTGGAAAATTCCAGGTTGGTGAAATACATGAAAGTAAAGGACTAAAGGTTCTAGAAAAATAGAATAGTGTGTTTTTATTTCTTTGGCTTAAGAAAGGTCTTCTAAGGGAGACACAAATCATAAGCAATAAATGGAGATGATCAGATGTGATAAAACACGCTAGAAAACAGGAAACACACTAGAGGAAAACATTCGCAGTATTGAGTAAACTGGGGGTTATGGTTCAGCCCTGATAATATATGTGCCTCTTTTTGTCCCACATGCCTTCTCAGAGTAAACTAACCATTCCATATGGAGATAAACTAGAAAAGAAAACAACAGATCCTTCTCCCATAGTGAAGAAGAAGCACTGACACCACATGGCATCAGGTAAATTCTGCCAACGTGCCCTGTCCAAGGCTCTCAGTGCCCCGAGGGACGACAGCGTCCCACCCCAGCCCTGCCTCTAGCTCCCCGCACAGTCCTGAAATACCCCAGTGGCGGCGGGGCAGGGCGCACTGGCAGGCGGCTTAGATGTCTGTGCTTCTAAGGACCGCGTGGGGTGATGATCTTTCATTTTATATTTGCATTTCATAAAGATCTATTTGTGGGATAAGTGGGGCAGAGGTGGCAAACCATTGGCATGTGCCCTGCAGCAGACATGACCCACTGTTAGCACTTGAGCTGCACCAGCCCAACAGCCCAGCACCAAGACAGCAGGGTTTTTTTTGTTTTTGTTTTTGTTTTTTTCCCTAAACACAGACCTTTGTATTCAGGTTTAACTGCACTGTTGGCACTTTGGGATAGATAAGCGAGGTTCAGGTTTCAGTTTGGGCCCTTGATCTCTAAAAGTTCAGCATCCTGAGCAGGGGGATGCTTACAGGGAAATGACAGTACAAAATTCCCACTTTAGCAAAGGAAAAGGTCTCAGATCTGTGGCTTCCATTTCGACCATAATAAACCAGAAAAGTAGAACCAACTAGACCCATGGTAATCAGGGGAAAACAAATAGCACAACCACAAGCAGGAAACAATGAGGTGTCAAACAGAAGAGGAAAAAAAGCAGTGGAACCAAAAGCTGAATCTCCAAAGTCAGTAAAAGTGTTAGCACTGCCAGACTCCACAAGAAAGGCAAGGTAGACAACTTGAGTAGGCCAGACTGCCCAGGAGGCCCGCCCAAAGGGACAAATAGACCACACACCGGCACACCTACACGAGAAATGGATGGTGTATCGAAAACAGAACAACAACCTCTCACTGAGCAGAGCATGGATCCACATGCCTTCTTATTAGTAGGCATTTAAGGAGGAAAAGCCACCAGCTCTTCAGAGATCATCCATCAAACAGATGAGTAGGAAACAACTCTTGACTTAAATCTGTGAGACTAGCACAACCATAGAAAATCAGTAAGAAATTACACACCCCCTTTTCCCATACAAAAACAAAACAAAGCCTGTCTCCTCTTGCTGTAAAATAAGCAACTGTTGTGATGTTACTGCGATGGGCACGCAGGGGAGAGGGGGAGACCCTGTGCACCTCACTTACGTTCGCGAAGGTTATT